>OMNM01064258.1:24791-37629 GCA_900302745.1 Parablennius parvicornis | reverse complement strand
ATGCGCCGCCATCTTGCCCGCTAAGCTGTTGCGCGGTGGATCGCGTCCAACTTCAAGACCCATTTTCTGATGGCAGACGTGGGAATTAGATCAGAATTGGTTACTTTTGCTGAAACATTTTTTCTGTATTAACAAAGAAACTGCTGCCAGAGCGAATGTGTGAGGTTCAATCTGATACCGGAGGATTACAGAGTCCCGGGAGAAGCTAAAATATCAGCGCGTCGCCGGAAGAAGTTGATCAAAAAACACATATTATGACCACAAATCAGGCAGAAACACTGCAAAGTATCAGGAAAGATTCACTGTCTTCATTCATCTCTGCTTTTTACAACATCACTGTCATGGATCAGCTGCTTGCGATATTAATTCACTGTTTCTTTTTACAACAGAGATTATCTTGATAAAGCTGCTTGTTCACATGGTTTTAGAAGCTCATATATGTATTTCTGTCTTCATTGTACCATGACTGAGCAACATCCAGTCATATTGGATCAAGGATTTGCTCTTCTTGAGTTTCTCTATATTTTAAACTCGAAGGTATTCTTAAGCTTTGGGATTATTATCAACAAACAGAATTACAGTATGTGAAGGTGGGCTCACTCTGCTGCCCACTGTTTTTTCAATATATTTCTTAAATTCCTGCACAAGTGGATCTGAACCTTCCTCATTCAAACACAATGCATTTGTAGCTCTTCAAAAGGTTTGATCAAAAGGTTTATCTGAATTGAATTTCCGTCCCTGCGTTGAACAGATTGGAGCCTGCATGAGAAGCGTACACACTGTTAGTCTGGGCTCGTCTTGTATTTAACTTCATTTTATTCACGTGTTTTCCAAAGGCGAACGGCGCGTAAACAGACGGAGCTGGCAGCCAAAACCCGGCTTGTGTTTCAGTAGCGGGATGTGTCGTGTAATTCAAAAGCAATATGTGGGAAAATATAAAACAAGACTGCCGTTCATTCTAGAGAAAAACTCAACATGTGAACAAGTATATAATTGATTGAAGTGTTTTGTTATTTCTGTTCATATTCAGAGCTTTGAAAACCAACGAGCTGTTAGAAATCACACACATTAGAACATTATGTTACACATGCTGTTATTATGTCCATCACAGGACGCAGGAAACAGTCAGGAGTCGTACACACACACACACACACACACACACACACACACACACACACACACACACACACTCTTCCCAGCTCTGGCTCTATATATACTGTATATACAGCCGATGGCGTCGGTGTGTGTAGGAGGGAGTGAGTGTGTGTCTGTGATGGAGGACGTGGAGGTCAGTGGCGGATGATATTTTGCCCCGCTGCTCGGTCGCCAGATGAAACAGCACAGATGATTTATGGCAGCCGGCCGGATGGCAGCAGAGCGGGGAGCTGTGTTTCCACCGGCCCCGGCAGACGCAGCCAAAATTGGGTTAGGAGCAAAATGCAAAGGGCCTGTCTGAGACTAACAAATGTAATCATGGCCTTCCTCCCCTGCAGGTTGTTTTAATACTGCTGCATTACAGAGATCTCTCATCTCTCCCTGTCTCTTTACGCCACGCTCAGATGTCGTCCTGTCAATGCACCGGCCCGCTGTCGTCCTCTCCGAGGAGCGCCGGATTGTTTCCCTGCTCAGCCGCGGACATAAATCACAAGTGGAACAGCACAAAGTGAGAATTAAATGGAGGGAAAAGGAAAGTCTCTCCACTAAACTCCTGCAGTTCTGAGTCCAGGTTTCCTCTGAGCAGTCACGGCAAAACTTAACGGGGGAACAAAGAGAATATATATCTATCAAGAGTCAATGAAAACATTCACACTGGAGATGAATGTAGTGGATTAATTATGTTTTTGGTATTTACACTCAAACACAAACAAATGATTAACATCATCACAGGTTCATTTGCAGAGTTCTGCTCTGCGCTGCATCAAACACCAGTTAATAAATGTTACTTATTGATTCATTTTCTGCTCTCATTGGATTTTAATTCTCACAAATGAAGGTCAAATCCAATCATGAATATTTAAGACTCATCAATTTTTCAATATTGTTCCTTCGAGTTCTATACTTTGGAGATAATACACACAGGAAATAATTGCTGTATATGGAAAAAAACCTGGCACATTTTAATTATTCACAGCCTCACGGCTTCATTTGTATTATTACCACATTGTGTTGAATGTTCTGAAATGCAAATGTCATACATAAATATCATGAATTGAAATATTGGGGAAGGTCAACCGTTTATATAAATATCACATACTCCATCATACTGTCACTAGTTTACATTAAAAAAAAATACACTAAACATGTTTTTTCCTTCAGTGCTTTATCACAGGATTAGTTATTATAGATTTATGTGTGTCACAGATTAACATCATCATTGGTTCATTGGCATTATTATTGGTGAGAACTCAAATATCCGTCTGCATTGAAGCCTGTAGTTTCTTTTTTTTTTTTTAAATAAGGAAGTTTGACTTCGTGGAGTAAAAAATTCCAGGTGATAATTTGATTTGTTGATTTGAATGTGAGTTAAAAAGCTTCTTTAACATAATCCAAGTGGAAAAAGATAGATAGATAGATAGATAGATAGATAGATAGATAGATAGATAGATAGATAGATAGATAGATAGATAGATAGATAGATAGATAGATAGATAGATAGATAGATAGATAGATAGATAGATAGATGAAATACAGAAGAAATAAACATATTGAGGAAAGACATTTGTCTGGAAAACATATTTACCAAAGTCAAGCAGTACTTCATATGGAGGTTTTATGACATGAATCTTGAATGAACCACAACACAGACCTTAGGATTATTAAGTTATTAGTCTGTAATACTGTCAGAGCTCATGGTTATTCAACAAAATGCATGAAACACACGAACCTATACAGACATTAATCTTAAATGGTGGCGTTGTGGAGGATTCAAAATGAGTCTTCATTATATTTTAGACACTCGAGGGAAGAGCAGGGCTGATGAATAGAAAGACCTCTGTGTGCGAAACAGTACATCATAGAAGAGAGGGAAAGAAGTTTTGAAGCGGCGACGAGTTTTCTCTCTTTCTTACTTCATCTCCAGGACCTCCTCCAGGTGTTTCCGCCTCTCGGCGCGCAGGGCGGTCAGGTGACCTTCCTTCTCGGCCAGTGAGAGCTGTGTCGACGACAGCTTGGCTTTCATCACCTCCAGTTCCTGCTTCACCTTCTCCATGGCGACCAGCAGGTCCTCCACCTGATGTGTGCAAACACACACACACACACACACACACACACACAATTGGACATTGTCGTTCCTGCTTTTATATCTGTGGGAGTCGTCGCTCTGCCTCGAAATCCTTTAATAACATCTTTGTTTTTACACGAGATGCTCCACTGCCGAAACATCTAAAGTGTCATTTTCTTTCTCCTCTTGTTGTTCTTCCTCCGCTCTCTGTTATCCCCCCCCGCCCCCCTTCTTGTAGCTAATAGATATTTTATCTGCGTCCCTCCGACTCGCTGGGCGTATATCACCATGTCAGATTAATGTGTGTGAGGTCAGCGTGCGGCTCTCATGGCGTGAAGGAGAGCTGGCCACCACACATATGTGCTCTTGTCTTCTCTCTCTATGAGTTATATAATCTCCATGAATTAGAAAGAAAGGAGAGAGAGAGAAGGGGGGAATAGAAAAACAAAAAAATGTGCTCACCATCAGCAGAATAAAAGTAAAAACTGAGCGAGGGATGAGGATCACTGGAGTGAATGAATGAATGAATGACGGGGGACTTTAATGACGCTTTGAAAAAACTTGAAAAAACTCATCTTTTCTCTCGTGTTTTGTTTTTATTCTGCCGTTGATAGATCTCTCCATTCTCCCCACACATTCTTTCCCTCCGAGCTGCCATTTTCTCTCATTTTTCAAATCAGATCTGTGTTCGGCCTCAAATCAACCAGTTGTTGGCTGCTGCTTTATGAATACAAGCTAAATCAGAGAGTATTTCCTCAATATCGAATTCCCTTTTTCACAAAGTCTCAACAACAGACGTCAGCTTGGACTAAATTAAAGATCACATTTAACCGCTTTGACAAAAGATAATAGTGAATCTCTGACTACGTCCTGATTAAAAACTCATGAAAACCACTGAACAGTATAGACTGATACAGCTCACTTTGAAATATTTACAGGTTTTGATAAAAGCAAAGACACAATGTTGGTGTAACTGTTTCAGAAACTGTAGTTTTTGGTTGTGTGAATGTGGCAGAGAGGTGATTAAGCCCTGATTGGAATCAGGTGTGCTGCATCACCTCTGCCAATAAAGGAGGAGCCGCCCAGACACAGGGCGTGACAGGCGGGAAAACACACAAGGTTGCAAAGTCTGTGGCCACGTTTACACATACTTGGGTTTTAAAAAAAAAAAAAACCTAGACATTTCCCCATCAACGTGTAAAAAACCCCTTCATTTACACATGATCGTGTACAAAAAAAAAGTCTCTTACACAGACCCGCACATACACCTGGTTCAGAGCGACTATGAGCATGCCAAACCTGTAGGGGGCAGTGTAACAAGACACGAATGATTTCAATAAAATCGTGACATCGTCGTTTGGACGAACATAACGGAGCGTTTGTGATTGAAATACAAACATGTTTGTGCAAACGTAAAAACGAGCACTGCTTTCATAGCCAAACTGTAAACACGGGTCGCACACTGATGACGCAGTCGATGCTGACGGCACATGTTGTGACGTCACTATCCGCCTTTACATGCGGCGAGAGGTCAGCTTTTTGTCCAGATCTCCACTGTGGCTCCAGTTTTCATGAATCATCATTTTAGGTGAGTTGTAGCTGCGTTTATGTGTAAAAGAAAGACCCAAACGCAGTGGAATGTCAATGCTTTTTTAAAAAAACCATGTACCTGTAAACGTGGCCTGCAACTCCGGGGGCAAACCCCGGGGGTGGCACACTCAACTGCCACACCCTGTGTCTGGGCGGCTCCTTCTTTATTGGCAGAGAGGTGATGCAGCACACCTGATTCCAATCAGGGCTTAATCACCTCTCTGCCACAGTGAGCATATCCGACTTTGCCAGGGGTGAATGAGACATGTAATCATTATTTGTTATATCAAACAGAGAAAGGTGTTACAAAATCAGACATGACGAAAAAGGATAATTTCATATTAACATTTTTTAGTTATACATTTTTTACTAGATGTATCTACCAGAAATCTTGCAAAATCCTGAAACTATCATAAAGTCTATCATCAGAATTGGTGAGAAAGTGGATTCTAGTAACACGTTTTTCCAGTCTTTGTACATCAATTGTGTGTTTCAGTCATGTTATATCTGAAAACATTATTGAGAACAACAAAAAAAAAAACACTGCTTTTAAATAAAATCAGTCAAATCAAAGAAAATCCACACTGAAAATTGTATTCGAATGTATTCAAATTAATTGTATTCGATCCAAAAATCAGGTGGGAAATAACAGTTTGTGACTGTATTGATGTAGATTTTGCTGAAGGTCTTTTGCTTCTATTTTTATCATAATAATCTGTTTTTTCTCCTTCTTACATTGTCATCACTTGTTTGAACCTCAATGAGGATCATTTACGGTGATCATGAGAGGATTTAAATGGCTGACGTCAACAATAATCATTGCTGAATCTGCAGAAAGTGACAGATTTATGACTTATGAAGTTATATAATGATCGCCTATTATGTTTGATATAAGGTTCAGCCAATTTATTGGATTTCATTTCCTAAACCTCCATTACATTGGTGGTCATATTAACAATAATTATGTGTGTGTGTGCCAGTTTATTTATACTTAGAAATTCCTTCACATGAGATGATTCTTCTTTTTAATGCTTTTTTTTTTTTTGTTTATTGTAAAGGAATGTTATCTTCTGCAGCAGAGGTTTTATTCTAAACTTTATATAAACAGTTTGAATTCACGTGTAAAGTCAACTTCTTTAAAATATATAAATATGTATTTTGGCCTTCCTCATCCAGATCATAATCCTCAGGGTGCCACTTTTATTTGACATGGCTTTAGTCTACTACTATTAGACCGGAGTGATTATTCTCATTTCCCCACATCCTCCAGGGCCTTTTACAAAAATGTACACTCATAAAGTTTTTCTCTGTTGCGGTTTCATTAATGGACATTGGACATATTTCAAATTTAGATTCCCACAAATTCAAACTGCAACAGAGTTGAAGAAAGGAAAAGGAAATGAGGAGAGAAGATGACAGAGGAAACAACAAAGCAAGTGTGGGATTTTTTTACTTACAAACAAAATTCACCTGAAAATTACTGATCACACAGTTTAAATGATAAAGAATAAAAAAAATCTACAATTGGAAACACTTTTAATCTGAATTTACCTTGATGAAGTTTTGACTCAGTTTTACATAAACACTGTCTCAGGATGTAAACCTTCCTTTGTCCAAGTAAAACCCCGAACAATAACCTCTTGTTAACAGTATTGACGATATTAACTTGCGGGCTGGAGCTCAATTTGTAACTTTTGCTATTATTGCAATAATCAGATGTTTCACGTTACTAATATGAAAATAATCACTCCTGTACTGCACTGCTCCAAAAATAAGACACACTTTTTATTTCCTGGAAATAGGTCTGAAAATGTGGGGTTGTTTTATCACTGTTACTATTGTTATTACTATTATATTCAGGGTCTAATATTAGCTCCTAGTGTTTTGCCGAGTTCTGCAGAAAGAAGAGGAACATGGTGGACGTGACTCAGCTGCTCAAACTAAGTCAAGTTAGAACTAATCTTAAAATGATTTATTCTGATAAATTTGCCTGGTAGGTTAAACAACACAACACAAAGTTGACAAACAGCCTTATCTTTGTCCACTGACGACGGCTGTGTTTGCCATTGTCCTCCATTTTTGTAGCAAAACAACATCAGCTTCGTTTAGTGATTATTTAGTGATTCATTTTCCACCTCATGTGGAATTAAAAGTGACAGTCCTATAAGAAGTGTTTGAACGATCAGCTACAAGTGCTGGATCTCAATAGCAAACTATTCAAAGTCTATAAAATCAAGCATATCAAATGTTTTAGGTGGCAAAAGACTGAGAAAACTGTGGGAAGAAAAACTGTATGTAACCACAAATATCTACAGTATTTATTTGATTCTCCTCCAACCTCCCACTGGATGAATCTAAATCTATAACCTTCCAACTCTCAATGACTTTTCCTATTGTCAATATTATTTTTTATTTATGCTCTCAGTTCAATTTGCTGTTATAATATTCTCTCTTGATAGAGGCGAACGGGTTTCTGTTTCACAGTAACAGACTCACTGAGTTCTCTTTGTCCAGCAAACTCTCTATAATACAGAAAACATGCAACAATCAGACACTGAGACAAACAATGCATGATATTTACACTCTTATAAAAAACATATTTTTACCCCAATGCATGTTATTAACTTGCAACTCAGTGGGAAAAAAATCTGAATATTTTATAATAAATAAGCATGAACAATAAAGCCTCTGCAAAAGAAACAACTATTCCAGTGAGTCACATTCTGACTGACTGCTTCACACTGATGATATTGGAGGACAATAAAATTTTAAATCTCCTGAAAATCGTAAATTAAATTAATAGAATTTTCAAGCTAAAAATTTTGGGGGGGAAGTAAAGAGCAATTCAGGCCTCAGAATATCCTCCAACAACAGATCAGTGTAGAAATGAGCAATTTACAAGTAACTTAAAAATAAAACAATAATTTCTATTGTACACTGAAAGAAAAACACCATTTAATAGAATGAAAAAAGGCAAAATAAAGTCACGCACGCACATGTACAGATGAAGGTGAGTGATTTATGTGATGATTGTTTGTTACCTTCGACCACCTAAATCCAGTTGTGGTGAACTCATGCATTGGAATGTGAGAGAGCTGCATACAAAATAACAGAGAGAGAGACAGAGAGACAGAGAGAGAGAGAGCGAGAGAGAGAGAGAGAGAGCAATGTGAGCGGAGGGAATGATCACAGCGAGGGCGAGGAGGAGGAGGAGGAGGAGGAGGAGATCAGGATATGCGGAGAGGAAAGGAACAAAAAGATTGAGGGAAAGCAACGCAGGTGTGTAAAACCATCTTATGTAGATGACGTTATGCATTTTCACTTCATTCAGTATTAAAACTTGTATTTTGTAATAAACAGGCTGATGCGAAGGTTCTTCTCTCATTTTATATCAAATTGTGACACATTGCAGCGAATATTACAAAACCTTAACAGTCTAAATGTTCATTCTCAGTGTTGTTCACTATAATGTGACATGTGTTACTGAAATAATTTACTCTTCTATATTTGGGTGATTCTTATGAAGCTTTAATAAGTTATTTTGTTTCCCAAACTGTATAATAAACTCTCCCTTGATCTGATTTTTTTTTTCAATTCCACTAAGAATTCTTTTCGTATTAGAGGAAAACTTACGTAGAATTGTGTGCATTTATCATTAAATATGATATTTATGGTGTTTTTACAAATTAGAAATATTATTTGTTTTGTCTGCACTTAATTTCCCCCATTATAGTAATCTGATTTCTTCACTGAGCTTTTAAACTGACCGAACATTCCCATTCTCTTTTCACATTATTAAAACTTTATCAGATAAGTTTGTTTATTTTTGGCTGTTACTTGGACAGCGTTGGTGAGAATAAACCACTTGCTTATTTTTGTATGACTATGAATAGTATATTAGTATATACTATGGAATAGTATATTAACTATATGAATAGTATATTAACATTCTTTTTGGTTGGTTATATGATGTGATATATTCCAATCTTATCAAAAAATATAATAAAATAAAGGAACTACTGCAATATTTAACAATGTATGAGAAAATGCCACAGATTATGATATAATGTCAGTTATAATTTGTGTTACTTTTCAGACAATGCAGGGATCTTACATAATGCAATGTTATAAGGAGGGAAAAAGTGAAAAGAACAAGGGGGGGGTTGGAAAAGAGATTAAAAAAAGATGGAGGAGAAATGCAAACTGGGAGCATTCAGAAAGAGTCAGGAGGAGAGAGATGCTCTGGCTGGGACCAGTGACAGAAGGCTGTTGGATGGAGGGATGAGGGATGGATAGATGCGGGATGGAGGGATGGACGAGAGGAGGACCACAACCCCTTCAGTTGTCTGAATGTGCGTGTTTGTGCGTCTTCACAACTTTTATTTTGGGAGTGAAAAAGCGGATGAAAGGAAGAAAGAGAAGAAGAAGAAGGTGCAACGAGTTCAAGAATTGAAAAATCGTGCGGCTAATAAAAGACCGAAAAGCTGCGGCAGACGGCGTCTCCCTTTAGTTTGGTGTCTGAAGAGACGGGCGGCGTGTGTCATGGCGTTGACTCATACCTCCGCTGTCATATACACACACACACACACACACTCACACTCTTTCTTCACAGATCACACATAGTTGTGACTCATGTCTGGCAGAAAAGGTCTTTTTCTTTTTTTGCTGGTTTAACTGTGTTCAATTGGCACAAACACACAGACAAGCACACGTCTTGTCAGCGTATAGCTGCATATAAAAGAAGAGTGTGTGGAGTCAATGAGTGTATATAAATGTAGGCTACACTGCATGTATGTGTGTATTTTTGTGTGTGTGTGTACCAGCACTATAATAAGCACTGTGTGCTTCTTTGAAACGGCCGGCATCATTAAGGACGGGACGAAATTGTCTCCCTCTGTCATCATTTTTATAAATCATTATGTGAAAGGTTAATTGCAGTGACACGGGGGATAAAAAAAGAAACTCCCAAAATATTTATTTACAATTTTACTTGGGAGACGCGTTTCCAGTCTGAAAAAAAAACAAAAAAACCAAAGCAGCGTCCATCTGGCTCCCGCTGAATGCCGTGTTGTCTGACGTTGGCGCACTGTTTGAATAGCAGTTAGCACTTCTTTCTGTGTGTGTATGTGTGTGTGTGTGTGTGTTTGGAGAAACGTATCTGTATGTATGTGTTCTTACTATCCTGTCCGCGAGTGTCACGAATACACACACACGTGTGCGTGTGTGTCTGAGCTGAAAGGGCGAGTTAATGTTGTTGACGTTGGGAGACGACTGCGACTGAGTGTTTGGCTGCCACCTCTACTCGTCCGCCGCACACGGACATTCCTACGCCTTCCTTCTTTAACCGAGACGTTTTAACGGCGGGACGACGTCCAGCACCTAAACATCCCTCTGCTCTGTCTAATTGAACCTGCCACTTGTAGTAAGTCAACGTGTTTTCATTAGACTGCGGCTAAATCAAACCTGAAAGCTTGCAGCAAAGGCCATAAATAAATTCAATTACAATCATGCATTCAAGAAAATACATATAATGTTTAGGTCCTCTGTAAAGTTAAACACAGAAAGCTTTAATTTTGTCTGTTTTAGGGAGGAAAAGAAAAGAAAGAAGATAAATGTGCAAGGATTTGAGCTATGAATTAAGAAGACTTTGAACTGAGGAACAAAAGATGGAGTGAGAGTTGAATTTCTGCTTGTGTTTTCCTCTACACAAAGAAAAGAAATCCTGAAGCTAAAAACGCTGATAATTCTCAGAATATGATAAGTTTATTTGGCTGCTCCCTCTTTACTGGGTCAGCACATCATGTCTCTGCAACTCTTAATCATTTGACCTCTTTTAATCTTGTTGTACTGGTGACAATGACGATAAAGTTTCTATTCTATTCTATACTGCCTCAACACAAGGTTCAAACCCCGATTCCGCCTTATACAAGGTCAAGACTTGGATTTTTTCCACTAAAATTCTCAAATCATACGACTTTCATAACTGGAATTACAATTTTATTTGTATTTTTTCAAATTTTAACAAAACACACATGATTATTGAATCATAATAGAAAAATATTAAGAAAAAGACTATAAATATAATAGAAAATAATGAGAAAAAGAATGATTATTGACAACTTTGGAAATAAAATACAGTTTAGATAGTTTTTCATATAGAAAAAGCATCTACATATTTACAGTATATTTTAAAATTAGACTTAAAATAATAAAGGTGCAATAATCATGCAAACTAGACATTTGACATTATTATTGCAGCAAAAACTAGGGACATAGAAGTTTCTCTGTATCTGATCAAACACAAAGATAAAAATAATTCGATTGATTGTAGAGGTTTTAGTCCAACTCCGGTGCGTATGTGTCGATTTCTGAAGTTGTGGTTTCCTCTGACAGGATATCAGAAGGTGTTTCTCGTCATGATTTCCATTGTAATAACTAAGAAATGCCATCGTACGTGTGGATCCCAGCACTCCTGACCAGGACTTCTGAATTAAATGGAAATCCTTGCAAAAGCTGTTTTTTTTTGGGAGGTGGGGGTCACATTTAATTGCACTAGTTGTACCTAATAAAGTGGCTTGTGAGCGTAGAAACAGACTATCTATAGAAACGGTGAGATTTATGCTCGAACAATTACTGACAATTAGCTCTCTGCGAAAAGCAGTCTGGCAGCAGAATCTTGATCCAAAAAAGCTCAATTCAGATTCTTGCACCTCTGGTTATTAAAGTGAGCCTCATGAAAAAAAAAAAAAAGAAAAAAAAGTGAAAAACCAGCTTTTTATAGGTGTGATGTAATGAAGAATTTATAATGAAGCACTACAAAAGGGAAGGTGTAAAAATGTGTAAATCCTTAAAGCACCTGAGCCGTGTTTGTAAAGCTGCTACTAAATGTAGTCAGAGCAAAAATAATAACTTCACCGATTTTTTTTTTCCCCTCCTCACACCAACACCATATATTCACATGTTTTGTTACCCGCTTGTTCAAACTCCTCAGAGAAGATTTCCACGCTGCTATTTCTCGTCGGTTGCATCATTACATCAAAAGGTGGAATCGGACCTGTCGCACGCGTCAGGTTGAACATGTTTTCTTGTTGTTCGCGGCGTCTTTGAATCACATCAGAGGATTTCTAATGAGATTCTCCATCAAGTTGAAGATTATTTCTCCTTCCTTTTTTCCTTTATGTTGCAGTAATATTCTGAGCAATAATCTATCAAATGGATCACATAGGAGTGTAGCGGTTCGGACTCGGCTCATTGTGGGAAGGTTTGTTTTTGTTTTTAAAAACACGAACACTGATTTATCATTTTCTCACTTTATGATCCAGTAAAACAAATAACCCAAAGTTTAACCATATAGTTAAAAAAATATTATTTGCAGCCATCACTGAGTGAGTGCTGCATCGTACAGATCTTCAGTAAATAAACGGGACGATTGTACCACAAACTACATCTATTTTGAAAAAATGTCCCAAAAAGTAATGTATCCCAAATAAATGTTGTCTTATTATGTATTATTACATTATTATTCCAATCTGAAGCTTTTTCTTTGTTTTTAAAAAAATGCTACTTCAACAGTGTAATAACATGTCATGATAATATCGCAAGTATTTAATTAGATTTTGAAGGTTTTGAATTAGTCTGTAGTTTAGTTTGATTGGCTTTGGCTTTTGACTGTAAGTTGTATAAAGCACTTCCTCCGCTTCTTCTGTCAGTCTGGAGCTGCTCGTTTACGCCGAGCGTGGCTGAGGGTGTGAGCAAAACACCTTAAAAAGTAAAACATCTGTTTGCTCTGCGCGTCTTTATGTGTTTGTCCAGACGCAGCCACGGTAAGTAAAGGCCCGGAGTAGACGGCCAACATTTAGAGGCAGCAATAACAATGGAGTCCAGCCATTTTTTTTGCCAACAGCTACAGCTCACCATGTTTTCTCAGGGCAGTTTTCGTCCTGAAAGCCCACGCTGGTGTTTTTTTTTTTTTTTTTTTTTTTTTTTTTTTTTTTTTTTTTTTTTTTTTTTTTTTTTTTTTTTTTTTTT
>OMNM01064257.1:11360-27762 GCA_900302745.1 Parablennius parvicornis | reverse complement strand
CAAAAAGCTCCCTCCTCCTCCTCCTCCTCCACCTCCGCCGCCGCTGGATCCGTCCGTCCTAATCCCTGGTGCTGCCGCCCGCTTGAGGGGGGGAAAAGTTTGGTTCAGCGGCACGGCACCAGCATACAGCAAACTTCCTCTGACCAGTCCCCCTGAGCGCCGCCCGTCACTTCCTCGAAACTGCCCTTTCTTTCTTCATCTCCAATCCGAAAGCCCGCAGATGCACACACACGCGCACACACGAGCCCCGCCACCGCCGCCCGAGCTGCTCCACACAGCATCTGGATGGGAAGAAGCAGCGCGAGACCAGGCTCAAAGACACGTCCAGGGCTTTTTTATATCTGTCGTCATATCACCAGCGAAATCACAACCCCTGGACAATTAGCCATGTTTTTGAATAATCAACATGACTCTAATAACATTATTATTATTATTGTTATTATCACAGTTTTGGTATAATCCTATGAATATTGTATATATTACTGCGACTATGTATAGTTCCCTCCGTCTGGGTCTCTTGTACTTCTATGTGTATATATATTTTCTAATTATCTTCTTATCTATACATAGTCTATTTTCTTGTGTGCCACTATACTAACCATTGTTACCATGAAAGAATCATAATGTCTGATCTCATGATAATGTTTTAATTTTGAGGGGAAATAACAACACTTATGGAATACTACAAGAAAAAAACAGTACATTCAAAAAAGTCTTTCTATTTTAGATGTACATTAAATAAAGGGAAGTTGACCCAATGTGGTTAACAATGTAAAAGTGCTTTGAGACTGCTCATACAGTTGAAAAACGATATATAAGTCAAATCCATTTACCATGTTTACGATATAAACATAAAAGTATTATTAGAAAATTAAGTCAGGAAAAAAAAGTGCTAAAAGATCAATGACAGTACTAGAGTTACAGATAAAGTGTAATATTGACAATAGCTTAAACCTTGTTTGAAAGGAGTTTTGAGTTGGGAGGTTGTTCCAAATATTTGTTACATATGCTTCTGTTTATTTTGTCCTGCCTGGGAGAAGAGAAAGCAGCTTTGCTCCAGATGGTCTAACTGAACTAGATGAGTAACATTATAAGTTCAGCATGTATTTTGGATGTAAACCTTTCACAGGTTTGTGAACTGAAGTCAATTCTTTGCATGAGTGGAAGCTGGTGGAAAAAAAGAAAAACCTGTGGTAGACATTGTGCACATTTAACAACCGTTGAAGTGACTGTGACTATGAGTAATGACTTGCACGTTGTATGACTTCACGAAGGTTTCACAAGCTTGAAGTGTCATTTTCACAGGTGTGAATCAAAGTATTTCACAGCATCTCATCCGGTGACGACAGACACTTCACACAGTTTACTATCACACAGAACTGTGTAAACATAGTTCATTGTAAAAGAGTTCAACCTGCTGCCGGAGATGAACTGTAACAATCTAACTGAAGTGACTCAAAACTAATAGAAGGGTGTAACAAATTAAGAGATAACAAAATCTGACAGTAGAACAAAATAACAAGTGCAATGCCAAAATACTATTACAAATTAGAACCAAACATATTTTTACTGTGTGGTTGGCATCTCACTTTCCTTGAACTAAGGACAGTCAGCTCAATTGGGAAAAACAGTATCAAAACCAATCAAAACAACATACATGTATTATTTTCAGTGAAATGTAAAAACATTTAATTTTAATGGCAAGAATGTTTCTTGCATATTCATTGTTTGCCTTGTTTTTTGTTTTGTTTTATTACCCTGTTTCACATCCTTAAATCTTTTTTTCTTTTCTTTTCTCAGTTTTTCCTAAATAAGTTTATTTGTATGTATGTTATTATTTGTAATGTTTGATCAATGAATGGGACATGTTGATTGTTAAAATGTATTTATCCAATATGTTTGTAAGCATGGCATTTCATATGGTATTCAAAAGTTAACAAGAAACGTTGAAAAAAAATTAATGTGTGTTAAGTTTTGTGTAGGAGTCCCTTTAAATGTGCAATGTTGCATTCAAGTGTTCCTCGGATGGTGCGTTTGATAATTTGTTAAGTCACTCTTATGACTTTGGTGTTTTTATGTGTATTGAAATCACAGTTTGCAAACAACACTAACGTGCTTGTATTTTATCAGAATATAAAATCAAAACTATAAATACGAAGGGCTTCAGTTGGATACGTTTAACAAAAATGTCACTGGGTTAATCCACGTTGTGCAGATAGCAGCTGCCTACATCAACATGAACCTCCAAACAAAATTTAAATTAAACTTTTTTCTTTTCTATATAAAAAAAGCTTTCCCATCACCGGAGAATTGTGTGAGTCATGTTCTTAATTTTAGTAAATGTTAGTGCGTTCTCAGATTGCGACATCACGTGAACGAACCAAAATGGTAGTGTCAATAAAGTTTATACAAACCGGAACCGGAAATTCCGGTGCTCCTTAACTAACATTAGCTTTCGTTGCTATTGTTTTTCCTGCTTTGAGTAAGCGATTTTATCAAATTACATTTGAGTTTTCCAAGTTTTTGTATTATAAGCATCATTATGCCATGTTGTAGCTGTCGTTATTCAGGGTTTGACGCGCGCTTTGTTAATTACCGCCTGTATGTACAGGTTTGTTGTGCTTCCAATATTTACTCGAACCCATCTATTTCAGATACACCTCGGCTCGTATCTTCCCAATAAGAAACTTGGCTCAAATTTCCCCAAGTGACGGATACACACAGCTATTTGACTAACTGGACCACTACTATCCGCAGAATCTGAATCGAAGTGGACCTGAGTGATCATGGCAGATCCTGCACGGATTAAACCTGAAGGCGCTCCTGACAGGACAGCTGCAGCAGAGGACCATTCCAAATCAGAGAAAGCTGAAGATGTGTCCGCCACAGAAAAACCTGCTGATGAAAGCAAGGAATTGTCCTCGCAAGATCAGCCGAAACAGGAGATCAAATCTGTAAGTCTTCCAGCTGTATCTCTTTTCCATTAGAGGCGCTTTATGCTGGATATCATAATAAACACATCAGATATACTTTATTAATAGTACATATATTAGTATCGCTTGTAGTTTGCACCATGCATCACATAGATCCATGTGTTCAAATAGTACCTCCTAACTGCTGAAAAAACGTTACACTAACCAATAGTGTCTTGATTTCACAGCAAGTTATGTCAACAAAAATTAAATTTGCTTGGGATACCTTAAAAAAAAAAAACTATTGCTTTATTCAATTGTTCAGTTTGTTTTGCTTTTTCTTGTTGATTTATCAATGACTGCAAGAAGGCTCTTGGTTGCATGGGTCCAGGTTGCACCCATTCATCCATCTATATTCCTTTGTCCTATGCAGTGTCGCAGGGCACTGGAGCCAATCCCAACTAACTATGGGTAAATGAGGGGTCACCTGTCCATCACAGAGCAATCACACAGAGAGGAAGACACACACATTCACACCTAGGCTCAATAGTTAACCTGGCATGCATGTGTTTAGAGGGTAGACGGGGAGAGCATGCAAAACTACATACAGAAAGGCCCGCATGGTATTTCAACCTACGACCTTCTCACTGTAAGGTGAGAGCACTAACAACTGCGAGATCAGATAATACGTGTCAAGTTGTGGTTTTCAAATTGCATGATATTGTTTGTTGTGGAAGTAAACAGTCTTGTTTTTCACTGTGAAGGAATCTGCTGCAGGAGAAGACGAGGAAGAAGGAACATCTGGTCAACCTCCAAACAAAAGACTTAAAGTTGAACCAGAGAAGAAAAAGGAGAAAAGACACAAAGTAGATGAAGATGAAATACAAAAGATGCAGTAAGGAACTTTTGTAATCAGATTCTAATTTTTTTTTTTTAATATAATTTCTAAGATAATGCAGAAATGTCTCACCCTTTTGTGTCCTTTAGGGTTTTGGTATCATCGTTTTCTGAAGAGCAGCTCAATCGATACGAGATGTACAGACGTTCTGCCTTTCCTAAAGCTGCCATTAAAAGGGTACGAAAACTGTCAATGCTCTTTTAATTCTTTCAAATTGTGAGGTTGTTCTGAGTCATTCATTTCTGTTTCATCCATTGCAGTTGATCCAGTCGATAACAGGATCCTCTGTGTCCCAGAATGTGGTGATTGCAATGTCTGGCATTGCCAAAGTTTTTGCTGGTGAAATAGTTGAAGAAGGTGAGTGAAAAAAAAAAAATCGAGATAAAACACAACTGTTAAATTGCGTCTGTCTCTGCAGTTTGTGTTTCAGTATTTTCTGGTTGAATCGTTTAATTTTCGGTTGCAGCATTAGACGTTTGTGAGAAGTGGGGAGACACACCGCCTCTTCAGCCAAAGCACATGAGGGAAGCCGTGAGGAGGCTGAAGAGCAGAGATCAGATTCCCAACACCAAATACAAGAACATACTTTTTCAGTGAAACATCTGATGGGGACACATCACGTTTTAAGCCCTACCTTAAATTTACTGCGCTCACACTGCAGCTGCATTAGCAGAGACTTATTTCGACGAACTCATGCACTGTTGTGTTGAAGAACGTTCATGATGTGAAGCTGAAAAGTGGATCTACTGTGTTCATCCTCTGGACTGAAATCCCCTCAAGTTTTAGACTTCTCACATTATACCTTTTCATGTTTGACTCATATGTATTGTTTTTATTTTATGGAAAGCATTCTGTCTCAGTTCAAAAAAGTTAAATGTATTGCTTTTTACACTCTTTATTCTTGACAGAACACTTAAAAAAAAAGTTTAAATTCCTTATTTACACTCACTTCATCTGATTGGTCTATATGAAGGTGCATACAAATTAGCACAAGTTTAGACAGTGAAACTGGCCAAAATAAAGAAAATCAATAAGAAATTGGACTTTGTATCTCCCGTTGATTGTCTGTTTCATTTAGAAATTTTTTTTTTTTTGGGAGCGCATGGATATTCTGTGGAAAAAAAAACATTTTCTATTAAAAATACAAATTAAAAACGGTTGAGCAATTAGTAATTTATTTTCTTCACTCAAAATATTTTCTACTCACTAGTTTTGGTTCACAGAACCAATTGAATATTAGTCTCAATGAGGTGATGAAAACATTACAAAAATTGAACAAAAATTCTTCACAGAAAAAAAAGAATACTGTCCAGTCTCCCCACATTTGCATCATTTAAAGAGATTTCACAAATGACTTGCCTGCCATCTTTTGAAGTGATTTACATTAAAAAAACAAGTGCAATTTCCAGTGAATTTACCCCACAAGTGCAAGTAATCCACGAGGCATTTACAATACAACATCACTTCAGTTCATGCATGTAAAGAAAGAACAGACCCCTCAGAGTGTGTCTCATTTCATTCTTTTTTTTTTTTTTTTGGCATGGCACTCTGGGTAAGAGTTGCGTTGTCAAGGAAACTCTAGTCTGCTTTGGAGTGCAGAATTCGTCGAGTGTATCAGGATATGAGCAGATTTACCTCGGCACCGATTTTTCAGCGGGACAAAGATGCTACATGACACAGATGTGTGAGTTGAAGAGCGGGAAACTGGGCGAACTTACAGAGCTACATGTTGCGTCCTGCATGGCACGCTCAATTTGGTACCAATGAATGTTTTTCCATAAAGGCCATGCAAACAGGAAACACCTTAAGCGAGGAAAAATAGAACATCTAGTTGATAGTGAGGTTAAAGGGCAGAATCTCTGCAGTGTTACATTAAAAGGCTGACGAGGTTAAGAGTACGCATGCATCGGAGGGAACACGTGATATACAAGTAATTGGTCACTTAAAAAAAAAACTCATTAAAAAATGTGTAGTGTTACCCTTTTTGTCTTCTTTTTGGTGAAACCAAAGGTGTGTTTGTATTGCTTAAATCAATACATTCCTCAATAAGAATGCATATCTGTCATTCATAGCTTGCAAGGCAACCATAGTTTAAAAACAAAAAGAAACACTGATGGATAAAATTTAAAAAACAAAATAAAAAGGAGCAAAACATTGTCAGGCCATCACCACTAGAGGTCTCCCAAGTACCTTGGGTTCTTCATGGCTGGAAGTGAAAGATTAGATCTGGGCAACCACTAAAACAGATACAATGAATGTGCCGCAAGCGAAACACCAAACCACTGATTTAGCGACTGAAGACCTAAAGATAAAACATCAAATGTTACAGATAAAGATATTCACAAACTGCTTGGTTTTTTGAACAAATCAATCTTTGTCTTCATGTAAAAACATAAGTGTAGATAAAGTAAAGTGACAAAAGTTTGAAAACAAATGTCAAACGTATAAACAGATGTCAGTATTACGAAGGACATTACTGTAAATGTACTGTACCTTTGATTCTTTTTCCACCTTGTTTGTTGATATGGCTTCAGTACAATGAATGTAAAAAAAAAAAAAATCAACATTGACATGTAAATAAATATAAAATAAAACAACCTACAGAAAGAGCTTCAAGATGTCTGAACTCTACACGACACATATCTAACAGAGGTAATCACTAGTCTGTTCTCTGGCGAGCTATAAAAACTTTTTTTTCAGTATTTCAACTTAAAAATTCTAATGGAAAAACATAAAACTGGAAGTTCTGTGCAATTCTGCAGTCCAGAGAGAGATGGAAAAATATGCCATCTTCAGGTATTTAACCAACAGACACAATCCATGTTTCACAATCCAGAAGAAAAAACAAAACAAACACTTGGGAATGATTCAACCCGAGAACTTGATACAACCACCGAGGTGGACATTTGAGATGCATCAGTCTGCATGAAAGCAGAGGGCGTCTGCCTTTTTCTTTTTTATCTCTTGCTAAAAAAAATTTAAAAAAATGCATTGTTTTCTTTTACCTTTCACAGCACTTTTTCAAACCACTAACAATACCTTTAAATAAAGAAGAAACACATGTTTCCTACACCTAGCAGAACTAATCTACATCACTAAAGTCTAAAGACTGTAGATGTGTAAATGTGCTACATGTAAATGAGCACTTTTCACAAGGCATGCTTGATAGTAGTGGAGTGAGAGACTGACGGACCGGCAGCTAGTCTGGCAGTGAGAGTAACGTGAGGACAAAAAGAGGTTTTGGCGTGTACTAGACTCAATATTTCCAAAACACAAAACGAGTACTTGGAGAGAATTAAAGCTTGATTGTGTTGCATGCTACGCGAGAAACACGGGAAACCACGCTGTGAGGTTACATGGGCTAGAATGACAAATAAACAGGATGATGGGTGTTTAGTAAAAGCAGTGAGAAATATCTGGACCTGCGAGTTTGTTAATTGTTATCAGGGTTGTTTTTTTTTTTCGTAGTCTCATCGATATGGGACATATAGTAGTGATCTTAAATTCATCCTTTTTTTTTTTTTTTTTTGAAAAACATGTACATAGACCACACATGCTTTCAAGAAGTCCAGCTGCTTTTCTGACAAATCCCATCACTTTTAATCTGCAGCAGTAGGGTCAGAGGTCAAACACTGGAGACGCTCAGAGACTGAACGAGGGGTCATACTTCCTGACTTCCAGAAGGAGGCGTTCCCGCTCTCTCACGGCCTCGGTGAGGGCGGCTTGTGCGTCACCCAGCTTGGACTCCAGGTTTCGTGTCTGCAACGGCGAGATTATTGGACCGGTTAACTGCAGCTCGTGTACACTTTGGCTCAGAGCTACATACACACAGCACGAAGGCCGATATCAGATTTTGACGGACAGATGCAGATGTAACCACAACACTGGTACACAACCCTCAGTAACAAGGCACCAGGGCTACAGCTGTATCTAACACACCTAAGACACGAGCAGCTCCTGTGACCTGTAATCCGGCTCAAGTCTGCATATATAATGTGAAAAGCTACATTTAAAAAACACAATAAATTGCGGGAAATGTTAATGTATGCAAAATGCAAAACATTCTTTTTAAAGCCACTAAGTTGGTTAGTAAGCCTCATCTTGATTTGGTTTGATACTAATTTAACACATCACAGCGCAGAACAAAGAGTCAGTTGTGTCTAGCAGTGACTCCGATAGAAATGGGGACAGAGTCGCCACTGATGTCATGTGATTCGTATTTTCGGGGGTGTTTTCAGATCACGTTGCTATATGCAATTTAGAGATTTAGACAGAATGTAGGTGCTGGGCAGGTCTGCAGCATTGTGATTAGTAAGGTTTGGTTAAGTATAGCTCTTTTATTTTGGGATTCTTTAAAAGTCAAATATACTGCAAAGAAAATCTATGTGACTTAGTCATTTCTATGTTTATAAAATACAAAAAAAAAAAAAACACATCATAACTATATACTCTTAGCTCAAGTGTGTACAGTCCTTCATGCTTGTTCTCACCTCATTCGGTTGGTCAGAGCAGAAACCGTTGAGTTTGTCTGAGCAGAGCATAGGAACACCTGCAGAGGCTTTCGGGTCGGCCCCTTCAGCTGCAATCAGAGAAGAAACAGTCAATATCACTTTCTCTTCATCTTTCAGTCAATCTCGGACAGCTGATGCAAAGTCTCTGAGTTCACTCTTGCTCATATTTGCATTTACAAATGAACAAAATCAGTAGAATGATCTTGATACTCAGAAGTTTCTTTTGCTCGCCTTTGACTCTCATGATGCCGTCGTCCCCCCGCTCGAGGAGCAATCGATCTACGATGAACGTGGCTGGGACTGGTTGAGGAGCTGTTGGGTAAATTCTGGGACCATCGTCCTTAAAAAAAAAATAAATAAAAGGGAATCTTGGTGTCACTCTTGTGAAGTATTTTAAATCCGCTTATATCCAAAGAAAACACATATTGAATATTCTTCATCTCAATACTCCACAGCATTTTTCACTCCTAAATAGACATGTTGTGTGTTGTGACATTCAGAATTTTTTTTTTCCAAAGTTGAAAAATACTAGAATTAGTCAAATACCTTCATAGTGACGGTGACGTTCCTCATGTGTATCTTCATCGGCTGACCATCGACACTGAATTCGTCTTCCAGAAAAGGACCGATGTTTGCAACTGTAGAAGCCAAAAGCTGAGCGTGGCAGTCTTGCAGCCTCACATCCAGGCAACCCACCGACTCGGGCTGAGCGGAGCGGCCGGCCGCAGATGGGCCCGATTCAGCCCTCATGCACAGCACAGGAGAGCCTCTGATACTCTGGACCGGTTCAGCTGGAGCTGAAGGAAAAGAGGCACGTCTGTAAGCCATGCGACGACTTTGAACTGTATTCAGATCCTACATACTCTCTGAAGTGTGAACAGTGGAAGAAATGATACATAAACTTTAATGCTTTCTGATGATATTGTTCAATTCTCTGCTTCATTAATGATGCCAGCACTCAAAACCATTTATGTTTTTAAACCAAAGACATCCACTCTTAAGAACTGCACAGCTCACATCACCTATTTCCTGAAGGCCACCCACTGCACCAGCTCAAACTCAATCAAGATCTCTCCTGAATATAATTAGCAACCACTAACAATGCAGCATCTGATTAGTAAACAAACCGGAGTAATCGCACTCATCATCAGTAGAGGCTGAAAGCGCCATGGCGACAATCAACTTTACCTTGTACGAGACCAGCCAGCAGGTCGGACAGCCTGATGTTGCCCATCTGTACGGGAACCAGATTCTGAGCCGCCACGGCCACGGCCTGGTCCTCTCCGTTTACCTCCATGGTGGCGGCAGCTCCGCTCAGAACCAGCAACAACACGGAGGACTGCACAGGACAGCATTTCAACTTCTATAACTTCTATAACTACACAGCACTAAAAACATGCACTGTTTTGGAAATATATAGTACAATGTATTATGTTCAACACCAGTGACCATTCAGCATATGTTACTCCCAAGTGGGTTGTTAAAATTACCATATATACCATGACTATTCAAGACAATGTTTTTGTTCGTTTTCCAAAATTCGTAACATTCTAAAGATGGCAACATTAATTATTCATTTCTACAAACAACATCTATAAAATAGTAAAAATCAGGCTGCAAGACGGAATTTTGTTTCAAGTATTTTTGTTTTGTTTTCAGGCATGTTTGATGCAGTGTTCATTCACTGGTAAAAGCTTTGTTAATAAAACAGCCAAAATTACTGATGAATCTATAAAACTCATACGAAGGACGGTGAAGAAGAGCTATTATTGATTACTCGAGTGATTACTATTGATTGGCTAATTAGCCAGAGAGTAAAATTGCCAGAAACACATGAATGCGAGTGTGTGTGTCACCATCTGATCCTGGAAGCGGCATAAACTCAATCATAAACCCACAAAACCCTGAGTTGAATAAAGCAGCATGGAAGACACATGGATGAATCAAGTCCTCGGCAGCTTTTATAATGGTGATGGACATCACAAATGACATATTCTAGATAAAACATGACTAAATTGTAAGGTGAGGTAGGGTGAATGCTTGTAGGATTTTTAATATTACGTATGTATTTTTATTTCTAAAGCATTCCGTGCAAAAAAATGTTTTTAATGAAATATATACATAAATAAAGTTTGACTGATTAGACTTTTTTGGACCAAAAAAAAAAAAAAAAATCAATTTTCGAATGACAACATGATGTTAGGAGAACTCACCATATCTTGCGAGACATCCTCGGTGCTTTGGGACAGGGAGCTGCTGAGATCAGCAGAGGAGCCCCCCTCTGTCCCCGGGGCCGGACTCCCTCTGCTGCCCACGGGAGTGTTGTTGGGTCTCATGGACTCCAAACCCGATTCTGAGAATAGAAACACAAACTTTAAAGCAGATGCCACCGGAGCAATTCAGAGAAATCTATTTAGGAACATCGGAGCATTTAAAAAAACAAAAAAAAAACAAACACCTGAATCCATGAACGTGATAAAATTATCACTGAGGTCACTATCTACAGAGAGATTCTCATCGGGGAGGCTGCCGTCCAAGATGGCGCTATCGAAGGAATGCTGGGAAGGTGACTGCTTCATGGATTGGTGCCGCAGGCTGGACGCCAAAGAGGGGGAGGACTCCTCTGAACGCTGAACCTGCTCCCTGTGAACACACACACACACACACACTCATTAAGACAGCCAGCGAGAACATGACTACACAGTGCAGGCTCCAGTAACACTGTTGAGTTGCCAGCAGCCCAGAAGACGAGATCGAGTGCTTACTTCGCCTGTGGACTGAACAATTTGCTCATCCCTGAGCCGCGACTCAGCATGCTGAAGGCATCTTTCGTTATTGAAAACGCCCCTTTGGTCAGGTCCAGCGAGGCACTGAGGGCATCTTTGGTGGCATCCTTTGTGACATTAATGGCGCTTGACAGCTCTCCCTCCAAACTGAAGGTGGACGGTTCACGCGAGAGGGCTGGAGACTGTTCCGGCGAGAGGGGAGGAGAGAGAACGGTGGGGTCTTCTTCCTCCAGTCCCTCCTCCACAGCCTCACACGCCTCCTCCGCCACTTCGTACTGGTCGTTGATGGAGGACACGCCGTTTTCCAAGCCGCTGTCCTCTGGAATATCAGACGGGTGGTGAGTCGGGGAGACGTCGGAGTCCGTCATGCTTGCGCTGTCTGTTTCTGGAGTGTGGGGGACCTCCTCCTCTGGCTCTGTGGAGACTGGCGGCAAAAGTAGACCCATTTCCACCGAGTCCACCAGCAAGGCAACACATACCGTGGCTGCCTTCACCTTCTGGCCACGAGCTTGTTTCACGTCTCGTACGTCCCGGCCTAGCTCCGCCCCTAAACGGGCCATGGCATCCTTCATCCTCAGCAGGGCTACATACTGGTAGTGGTTGAGCCACATCTTCACCGGTGTGATCGTCTGAGCCAAGAAGTGGAAAGAAGCTTGGTGCTGATGGAGCTCCTCCTCTGAGGGAGGCCGCTGGGCACTGCCGGGGCTGGACGAGGAAGACTGCGAGCGGCTTTTGAAGGCCGACGGTTGACACATCCACACGGACACGGCAAACGGCTCCACAAAAGGCTGCGTTTTGGCTTTGGGGAATCGGCGCGCTCCATCAAACCCGAGCGCGACGCGGGACAGACTGAGAGACCAGACGTCCTGCGAGCGCAGCTGCTTTCTGTCCAGAGGTTGGGGCTCCACCTCTTGGGAGTGCAGATGGAAGGTGGAGGGGACGGGGTGAAAGGCACTCAGGTCTCTGGGGTACGAGTACGGTGGCGTGGACTGAAAGAAAGAGCAGGTGGAAAACTTGGCGCAGGTACTGTGGAGGTCGGCCCTGGAGCCGTGAGGGCAGTGGCGAGTGTTGCTGACAGCCATCTGGGGGACAGTCACAGAGAGGGCCTGCGGACGTTCTGGATGATCCAATATGGAAGAATCCAAAGGGATAATTAGCTGTAAAAAAAACAAACAAAAAAAAAAACCTCACTGGAATGCATTACCTGGATTTTTATTGTCAGAGAACAACAAAAGAAGTTCTCAAAAGATGTTAAAAGGGTTTTTGTTTACACAAGAATGAATTCTGATTAACTATCTATCTGTGATCAGCAATTACGATCCAAATCTGATTCAATGGTAAGGTTTTAGATTCTGCGGTGGTGTTGTGATTAACATGATCTGCAAAATAAGTTCAAGACTACAATTTCTGTTGTAAATAGTGAATAATATGGATAGTGATTGCAGGATATAAATTATAAATTGATGAGTTTAATATCAAAACTAATGGATAATGGGAAAAATAGCAATGATAATTGTTACTGTTTTATTTTGATCTTCGGATAGTTATTATGTGGTGCGTTTGGTTTTATATGTTTTATTTGGTTTCACATTGAGCCTTCATGGTTTGTCTTGTGTGCTTGCGCGGTTTTGTATGTAATATTGTAAATAAAATCTGTAATAAAGAAAAAGAAGACCCCCAGGAGGAATAGCTCCTGCAATAAGTCAGGAACTAATGGGGCTCTCAATAAAATGAACAAAATGAATTCACAAGCCGAGACTTTTACATGAAAGAAGTTCAAACCGACAAAAGACGTGCATATTCACCTTGAGTTGAGATGCATCCATGCGAATGTCAATGTGTTCTTCAGCTTTATTACTGTCTTGCAAATGGTAGAAAGCTTTGACCTGGTCCAGAGTGTGCAGGAGACCTCGAGAAAACAGGTTGATCCACAGCACGCTGGCCGCGTCCACACACAGCTGGAGGCCGTTTACCTGAGCGTACAGGTTTGAGGTGGGCACTGCAGGAATGAAAATTAAACAGACACACAATATTATTCACTGCTATACTTTAAAGAAAATACAGTTTTCACACAGTAGATTTAACAGGCACCTGGTAAACTGGGGTTGTCTGGAAAGTAGTATTCCGTAAACTGCAGATGTACTGCCGGTACGTTGTCGGGCAACCGCAGAGCTTTGCGGTTACAGGAGAGTAAAGACTGAGTCTTCTTGTTTTGGCGGCCTCTTGTAGACACCTGAATGAGCCAAAAATCAGCCCAAAAAAAAAAGCAAACAAGAAAATTACAATGAAATTTATTTTCGTTAACGGTTTTTCACAATGCAGTGAACCGATGCGTAACATTTAGAAACACATTCAATCACCTGAGTGTGTGAACTTTCCCCATTTCCTCTCACAAACTAAAAAGGTGAAAACCAGACATTTACATAATTTCCCCTGGGCAACTCCTGCGCTATAAAATGGGGAACTACAAGAATTTGAAACTTAAAATAACCTTGAAATGACATACAGACACGTATGGACCCTTTATGGTGAAAAATGGAAATCAAATGCAGATGTTTAAATGTTCAAATAAGTTAAAGATGTTGTGTTTTGTCCCAGGAAACCTGCTGCTAATTTAATATTCACGATATGTTGCCAATGTGACTCAAGATTGACCAAATCTGTTCAGATTTTACAGACACAAGCGTTTACCTGCAGAATTATAAGTCTGATTTGGCACAGGGCTGCACAGTGGTCAACACTGGGAAAATCAAGTGTTGATTGATACAGCAATAGCTGATGCTAAACAGGTTAACTGTAAACAGCACACAAACATTGTCTGCGACGTTTCTTTATTGTGTTTTTTGCTCTCAACCTTTCTTGAGAATAGAAATTTACATTGCTCGCTGCGATTGGCTGCAATGTCACGCTTCTGTTTGAGCAGATCAATATCGGATGACGATAAAAGCTTGCCTGGTGAATGTCAACGTCGTCCATCCTGACCACCACGCAGCTCGATCGCAGCCTCTTCAGCGACGTCCCTGGCGGGGGCGTTGACGAGTTCCTGCCGGCTGCCTGGTGATTGTCAGAGGGGTTCGGCTTGGGACTGCACTGTCCTTCTGCAGTACATGGAGATTAAACTATTAAGCTCCACAAGGATGATAAAGATACTTGAGTTCAAAGACACTTTTACAGATGAAGTCTTTATCATGAAATAGCTCCAGGTGCTGAGGAATATGCTGATCTATACGTCATGACTAAAATATGTTGTTTTTATGGTCATTAAGATATTAGGAACTAACATATCAATATATATAATTCTCATATCATTTTGGTTGAAGAGCTTCTTGACTATTTGGCCCTCTGATAGTGAAGATACAAGGTTTGTGCTCTGTATAGTTTCACATCTGTGGTAAAGAAGATCCATATGCTAGTTTTCTTTTCTGCTCCTGGATCGGATTACACTAGCTTCATCAGAAAAGGCTTTGCTGGGTTGTGTTGGGAGTCGCTGCGACTGAATAGTTGATTAGAACACTTCTTGGATTCAGGTCCGTGGCAGCCTAAATATAAACATGTCAACAGATTTATCTTTGCCACAGCTGAGTAAACTCCACAAACTGATAAAGAGCTATGTGAAGTAGTACAATGTCCCAGAAAAGAGAGGCTGATTTGAGGTTCAGTTTATTTTGTTAAAATTAAAAAAAAAAAACCTCAATCAAATCCAATTGCCTTCTTAAGACAATAACTCTGGAACCATTTGAAGATATAGAACATTCTTTCTTACCTTGGAATGTCTTTGCTGGGGAGCCCCTGGCTGGTTGGGGTGTGTCACTCGGCGGTACAGGAAATCCAGACGTATCGACTCTTTTCTGGAACTCCTGCAGCAATTTCCCAGCCCACTGGGCCTGAGCCTCCATGGCTCCACTGTGACGCTCCCAGTGTCGACAGCCATCAGCTGTACAGCAGCAGCAACAACACAAAAACTTGACTGACTTTCTCTGCAAACTTATTTTTTGGAAGTGGATCTCACTGTCAGTCAACAACATCGTAATTTACACATCAAATCTCATCTACTGCGTCTGCGTGACAACATCATTTGTCATTTACCATAACAGCCCACCGGCCAATTTCTAATTTGAGATGACACTGGGTATATTACACACATAAGTGCACTTTGTGTGCTAATGAAAGATTGTATGCGGGGGTAAATATTCCCAGCAACAGGGAAGGAGAAAATCAGAGCATGAAGATTAACATTTACAATTTTGGATTCGAAGTTCTACGGCAAAATGGTAAAAAAAAAACAAACAAGTAAATTCCAGTTGGATAGGGTTTCAGATAACAGTATCTCCATGACGATAACAAACAAGAAACATTTCGGCCTCCAGCTATGCTGCTTTTTTTTTTTTTTTTTTTTTTTTAAGCTTAGTTTTCCGTTCTTATTGCATCTACCCATCATTACAAGTGTTAAAAAGCTTTACTGTCTGTTTTTCTTTTCCACTTACTTTTCAGCTCTGCATCATTCTTCCTACAAGGCTATCATCGAACCATCTCAACACTGTCTCGCTCACTTCAACATCAAACTGTCCATTTTGATCCGTGTGTAGATCGCTCACTGACCCTAAAGTACTAATTATATATTGAAGTAGTGGGTCATAAATATTACATAAAACCAAGAGGAAATGCAATTTTGACCTCATAATGTAACCATATAAGAATCCATCATCATAAACAATACTATAACTCATCACGAGGAGCGATCATGGTTTGAGTCCAAATGGCGGCCCAATTTGTGTGCGTGTGGATTTTCTCTCGTTAATCCGTTTTCTTCCCACAAAAAAAAAAAAAAAAACCCCAACATATTTATGAGATACATAACTCCAAATGTGACGACGAGTGTTTGTGGTTGTTAGTGCTTGCCCTCTGGTGACCTGGCCAGTGTGAACCATGCTTTCACCCACAGTTAGCTGTGATCCAGCACCAATAAAGCAATGTTGAAGATGCATGGATTATCTGGCCATCGTTTGCATGCACATCTATTAGTGTCATGAAAAGTTTTTCTTTTTCCAGGAGATTAAGGGAACAGCACAAAAAAAATAAATCAAAGACAGTATTCAACCACAATACTTATGTACACTGTGAGAGGCTAGACTGTAGCTGATCCTGTACTTTGTTAACATAGATGTTTCTTTTTCTTTTGAAATTCACTACAAAGAGAAGGAATTGGCAAAGAGGAAACAAAACCCAAGCATCTATTTTTATGTTGTTTAATTAACCAGAATAACCCCCCCCCCCCCCCCCCGGGGGGGGCCCCCC
>OMNM01064256.1:13199-25177 GCA_900302745.1 Parablennius parvicornis | reverse complement strand
CATTTCGAAAAAAAAATACCAAAGTGCAACAATAAAAAATATTTTATAAAGGATTAGATAACAGATAAAAACACAAATACTATAAATCACTAAACCCACAATCAGCCATAAGAACGTCTGAATAAAAATGTATTTAATTGTTTTTTTTTCCAAAAGAGTCCAGATTTACATATATTTTTAATGTTAAAAGTAATGTTGCATCTAACTGTTTGGTCAAGTGAGAGGCAACACTTGATTCTGAGGCTCGTATTGAAATGGACTGGCAGAGGAAGACATCGGAGCAGTTTCAATCTGCCCACAAAACGATAAAAAGCTGATTTTCAAATAGAATTAAGAAATACTTCAGGATGAGACAAATATGAGGTGCAATGCATTTTTATTTTATTTTTTTTTTGTACTATGTTTTATCTTGAAAGTTTCATGAAGGTGCAGGAGGTGTCAGAGCTCACAAAAAATAATATTGATAGTCTTACATAAACTAATATCAGTGTTTACACCAGCAAATTCACGATTAATGATATATGTTTAAAAAAACCGTCATTTAATTTTTTAGTACAAAAGTGAGACTTGAAAAGTACTGAATATTATCTCATTTCATAACTAAAACTCCTGTCCATAGCTATACATTTGTTTTTCTTTCTTGTCTGACATTGGATACGACAGGAAATGATGTGTTGGGGTTTTTCAGGCTTGTTTCACGGTGTCGTTTCCAGCTGCGCGCAGACAGTGAAACGGTAAACAACAGTTCAGTTTGACGTCTTGTGACTCAACCAGGAAGACAGTAGAATTCTGCTACCTCCTCCCTCCTCTGGTTACACATGACGGCAGGAGTGAGTGAAAAAAAGGGGGCTGCGACTTGCCCATACATGGGATTAGGAGCAAATGCTGGAGGAGGAGGCGCGAACAGGTAAGCGCACTTTGGAGTCCTTTTACGCAGCGACGCGTCTCATAACTTCATGAACCCTGATCTTCACCGGGAGTGCAACAGCTTCCCGAGGTGAGTGCTCTCTGACATCCCCCATTCTGTCTACAAAGCAAACATGCTGTGGTTTTTGTTTTGTTTATGCTTCCTCTTCTTTGGATTTATTTAGCTTCCACAGCTGCTGCATAATTGTATTGTCTCTGTAATAAACCTGATCACGTAAGACAGAAGTCTCCTTGGTGCGCTTAAAACTTTGTGACCAACTGTAAATGTCTATGTAAAAGTTGTAACGATTGTGATTAGTTGTAAATCGATAGTAATCACTTTCTTAGATTCAGCTGTTGCATCATACATTAGTGTAAAGAGGGAAATGCAAACAATGTACAAGTAGGTTGCGATGAAAATATTCATAGCTTTTACCTCTTCTGTCTTTACTCTTAGTTGGTATTCATGACTAATGTTTGACAACCTGATTTGAATATTAGAGCTTTTTGGGGTGTAGACGTGTGAAAATCCAAGTTCATATTTGTACATTTATTCTTTTGAGTCTAAAAACTGAATAATGTTATAGCTGCATAATACATTTTTAGGACCAAGAACATTGTTTGACCAATTTCACAGACGTGTTACCCCAACTAGTTTTCTGTAGATTGATTATAAAGCTATTCTACCGAAAGTAAATGGTACTATTGGCTCAAATTGGGAAATTCCCCTGTTTAAGTCTGGGTCAGTCTTAAAGGGGCTTTCTGGGCTTTGTGGAGAATGCATGTTGTCCTGAGTCATGTGTGGGTCTTCTCCAGGTCTCCTCCCACAGTTCAAAAACATGTTTTTAAGGCAAATTCTCAGTTGTGATTGCCAGTAAATTGAACATAGTTGTGAATGCTTTTGTGTGAGTGGTGGTCTGATCTGTCTAAAACCCCGAGTTAGATAAACGATGAAGTGGTACGAGCTTTGAGAAAGACGGCTACAGCTAATAATTCTTGTCTTGTATGTCTTCTATTCCTCTTCAGGGTCCACCATGGAAACACAAGTAGAAAAACACAAGCCGGCTATAAGCCAGCTGATCTACGTGCCTCACAAGGACACAGTGCGTCTCCTGGAGGTGTACGTCAGACGCAGCCTCAGCCTGAACGACGGCACGCTTGGGTTTAAGAGCGCTCAGAAAAAAGAAAAGTGGGTGACCACCCCAAAAAGGAGGCCCAGGCGCCACTCCAGCGACCCCTCCCTCCACTTGAGTGACCCTTCAGATGAGAGGGAACTCGGAGAGTTCAAAGCGATCGACGCCCCTGAAATCCCGCTTGAGCCTTCTGCCGAGGAATCGGAAAAAACAAGCAGAAAATCCAAGAAGAACAAGAAACCTTCATTTTGGAAGAATTTCTTTGAGATCTTCTCTCGGAAGACTGGCGAGGACAAAGATGAAGAGCAGGAGATTCCTGCCGAGGCGCCCGAGACTTCTGACGCTGCGGTCACCTGTCTGCCGACCACCCCGGCCCCCTCACAGAAGAAGGTTTCAAGAAAAAAGTCCTTGAAGAGGAGATTCCCAAAAAGGAGATTATCTCTTATAAAACCAAATAAACCGAGTAAAGAGCTCAACACTGCTGACATCACCAGTGTTGAAGGTAAAGAGAAATTAGCCTTGCAGAGTTTGTGTTATGCAACCGCAGTCAGTGTCTTGAAAGTTCTCTCACATGCACAGAAGTTAACTCAAAAATAACGTAACTTTTTTTTTTTTTTTTTGCTCTGCAGGCGCTGTCAGCGTGGAGGCGACTTACTCGTATTATGAGAACGTGTCGGCTGAGCTGGAAAAAATTGTACACGAGGTCAAAGAGAAAGAGGAAGATGAGCCTCTATCAAACGGTGAGAAAAATTGCTTCTCTTTTTCATCGTCCAGCTGCTTTTTAAAGAAAATATCTTTACCGGAGCAAATAATATCAAATTAACAGCAGATTTAGACACAAAGTCAGTCAATTGGAGTTACAACTATACAACTGAAAGCATTGCTGTCACTGTCTGCTTTTCTCAATATTACTAAGATGCTGTTTTATGTGTCCATTATTTTGTGTTGTCATGACTGTTTTATACCTAATATATTGTTGTTTTTGTCTTTGCTTTTAGAGGAACTAATCAACAGGATCATTGCTTTGACAAAGGAGCAGGGTGACGCCATAGACGTTAAGGTTGGTATTTATTGCTCTTTAATGTTGGAAATAAATGCTAATGAGACTGTACAGTGATACTCAACTGATAAATACCCCTGGGATAAGGGCTTCACTTGCTCTTGGTGCGGTTTGATCTGATTAGAGTAATTTTCAATAATGATTATGAAATCAAATGATTATGAAAGCTCATCAACAAATCACAAAAACGCTATGAAGATTATGATGTAATCTCCTTCACATGATAACGACAAGATAAAAGAAACGCGCAAAGCTGCAACTGTATTGAGGTCTTACAATCTACCAACACGTATGTAAAGTCCAATTCACCTGATTGAATTTGCTTTGTGACGCTCTCTCTGTAAGAGTTGTTTTTCCCTCAGCGTGACGTCAATGTTTTGATGTTATAGAACCAATAGATGATGAAACTTTAGGCAGCAGGAGACGTGCTCGTAAAACTGGCCATGCAAAACTCGACTCTCGTGTGGTTTGCATGATGTTGTGTCGAAACCATTATTCGCCTTTAAAAACAATGACTCACGTATTTTAGTAATCACTTTATATTTGAGTGAAAGCTGATGGTTAAAAATTACCAAACAGGAACTAATGAAATCCTTCTAAATTGTGAATATTCACTGCGTTTTATTTTTCCAATGCTATCGTAGACCGGCTGCCTTGTTGCACTGCTGATTGGACTAATCACTGTAAATATCCCAGTGTGGCTTAAGAGAACTGTGATTGGCTCTTTTATTTAAAAATCTTTCCTAATGTTTTATAGGCCAAACAGCCAATACGACGAAGGAGTAAATGGTGGATTCATCAATAATGGAGTCAATTATCAGCTGCAGCTTTAATAAAGCTGCCTTGGACTTTCCAGCTTTCTGCAGCGTCCACTGACAATTATTTAAACCCATTAATTGAATCAGTGACACTGCCAACAGTTCACTGCTGCGAGTCCCTGAGCAAAAGCATATGACTCACATTGATTCATTACTTGTGGATGAATAGTGCTATATCAATAAAGACTAGTTATTGTGTTTCTTATGATAAGAGGACACTGGAAAGAAGCAGCCAAAATGGCAACCTTAAAGACATTAATAGCATCAATGAATTGTGATTGCCTATTTTAACAGGGGTTTTTTTTGTTTTTGTTTTTTTCCCTGCTGGTTTTGTTTTTAGTATCACTGATGACTCTCGTCTCCTCGTCTCTTCCAGCTGAAAGAACACCCCACCCTGAACAGTTTCTTTCAGGGGATGACCTACTCGTCCTTTCAGAAGCTGGCTGACGCCTATCTGGAGGAAGAGGTGACGCCCACCCTGAGCCCCGTCACCGTTCCCCCAACAGCCCCCGAGCTGGTCAAACTGGCCTTCACGCTGGACTTCACGGCTCGGATCGCCAGTCTCTCCAAGCAGAACGTCGGCCACATCACTGGGCTGGGGAACCGCTACTTGCAAGACCGATTCGAGTACACGCAGGTGAGAATCTGATGTCATAGCACACGGATTGACATTCAACCACATTCAAGATTTTGAACCGACAGCAAAGTCCTTGCAAAGTATTCCAGCTGGCTGTGTGCAGTATATGTATAGTTTTTTGGGTTTTGTTTGTATGTGATACAGCATTTGTCCATATGCTGTCGTTTACACCTCCCTTGTTACTAGTTAACCAAGGAGAAAGATTGTTTTAATATTTTCTTCAGCTGGAATTTATCTTTTTATATAAAGTAGATTCACCTCCCAATAAAACGCTGGTGCAACATTGTAGACTGTCTCCACAAAGTAAACATTTTTTGAGTTTTTTTAAACTCCTGTTTTCTTCTTCCAGGCCTGTACAGATCATCCATGGTCCGACAATGAAGACTGAGACACGTGAAATCAAAACTGCAAGTGAAGTCTTCGCTTTTCTCATCGTCACACGAGTGTTTAAAGGACGTGTCACAAGCACAAGTTCCTCATTTTAGACTATCACCCCATGTGGAAATGTAAATTAAGCTGTTCTTTCCTTTTTTTTTAATGAAAATGTAAATTAAGCTGTTCCTCTTTGCTTTTTTTTCCTTCCCATTATGAGACTGAAACTGTAACACTGCAACAGGATGTTTCTGTTTACAAAAGGAGACACGCTGAGTTTTAAACTGAGTTTTACACTGAGGACAAGCCGAAGTCGACTATCCACTGTGCACTTTCAGTTGTCTCGGACAAAATCTGGAGAAAAAGTGTTTGTCTATTATTGCTTCTATGGTTTTATTTGGCATTACACTGTGAAGGGTTCACAGACATTTTGTTATCGGCATTGTGCGATCGCCGAAATGCTGAGATGATCTTCTGGCACGGTCACAAATTTCCCAAACCGACACCTCAGGTCACCACAGCAGTGTGACTGCTGCTACGAGCTTCAGCTGCGTACAACCAGTCGAAATACAGTAGAAAATTGCACAATTGATGAAATTGCGGCAGATTTCTGTAGTGATGAAATGTTCTTCATCTCCATCAGATTATATGCCCTATGCCCTCTGTATTAAGTTTTTATTATTTATTTTTATTACCCATCAGCACAAACAAAATTCAAATCTTTTTACTTTATGGCTGCAACAAGACTGTATTGTATACAAGAAAATGATGTTGAGTGTTTACCGTGGTTAATGAAACTAAAAAAAGCATGGAAGAAAGCTCCGCCACAATACAGCAATCGATCGCATTGGTCAAACTAACACGTTGAGACAGCAAATTTTAAAAGAAAAGTGTTTGATTGATGGCAAACCTATGGAAGATGAGTTTCATTTCCTGGAGGCAGCACATGTACATCATGTACATCATGTTGGTATTCTTGCATACTCAAGTATGCCGTAGCAAAAGTCAAATATTCATGATACAACGAAGTTACCACCAACAACACTAAACATTGTTTGCCAAGTCGGTGTGTTTACGTTGATTTTTTTTTTTTTGTTTAAAAAAAACCTTTTTCTTTTTTACATCCAAGCTAAACTGTGCAATATTTATTTAGACATTTCTTGTGTTTACCAGATCTAAAATCTGACTGTAAATGTTTGATGTTGTGAATGCTGGCATTCTCATTACGTTTAAATAAAACGTTATTTTCATGACGGAAGAGGTTGGGTTTTTTTTTTTTTTTTTTTTTTTTTTTTGGTGTTGACTGAACTCATTGCTCTTTAACAAGCAATGACAGAAAATAAAGCAAATCAAAACCAGGAAGGTAATCATTGTGAAAGTTGTTCCACACATTCGTTCCTTCTCCAGAAGTTAATCAAAAGAGAAATGTCAGACAGCTCGAGGCAGCTTTATAGCTGCTCAAACTTGTTTTGAAGAGGGCGGGAGTGCTTTGTGATAAAAGAAAATTCTCTGCTTGTGTTGGAACAATACACTTCATGAACACCATAAAAGGGCATTTTAAGCGGTGAAAGGCTTACGCTACTGATAATCCATCAATTCAATTAAACTTTATTTATATAGCACCACATACAATTTCTCTCTCAGATGTTTTGAGCTAGATATAATGATTTCAGTTTTATCTGCGTTCAGAAGCAGGCTCATCCAAGCCTGCATGAATATTGTAAATGCAGCACATAAAATGCTTAAAAATTTCTATAAATCTGTAAATATTTAGATGGTTGAATATTAATGGATTGATCCAAAGGTATTGAAAGGCAACAAAGGAGCAGTTACTATAACAGTGATCTTCTCTTCTGCTCCTTTTCATTCAAAATGTGTAGATTTGAAATTTTGGTTGCCAAGACGTTTGAATGAAATAAAGGATTACAAATTTCAAAATGTTTGTCTTCCAAAAACGTTTCTCGTTTAGAAAGTTGATCAGTATCATCTGGTTTCATAGATGAATAGATTTGTGTGTCATGGAAGCTACTGGAGTGATTTTTTCTATATATTCCCGACAGGAAGGATGTATAAAGTGACATGTATAGGAGCGAGGACAGAACCCTGCGGAACTCCATGTTTAACTCCAGTCTGGGCTGAAGAGTCATCGTGAACATGAACGAAGTGAAACCTGTCTGATGGATATAATTGAAAGTAATTTAGTGCTTTACCTTGAAGTGCGATGATATGCTCTAGTCTCTGGAAGAGGATCTTATGATCAATAGTATCAAATGTAGCACTGAGATCCAACAGGACCAGAACAGAGACCAGTTCTTTGTTTACTTTGACCAGAGCTGTCTCTGAGCCATCAAGTGTTCAGTGCTCCACTGATACAAGCTGCAGCTAAAAAGCACGGTGAATAGGCCTTGTTTTATTTCAAAAGCTGAGAAAAAAAAGTGGCGAGGCACTGCTCCAAGAGACAAAAGAAAAGTCAAGGCAATGGCAATATCTTTACCAGGCCACACCTCTGCAATCTTCGCTGTGAAACACTGAAACAACAGCCTGCAGCGTAGTGCTGCGCACATTCCTCAGTGAGATCAACGCGTCGCAGCAACAACTGCTACGGACAGTGCTTGGTTTGTTCCCAGACAATATTCTGTAGTAAAACATCTACGCGTTCATTACATAACGCCAAAAATACTTGAACACGGGTAATAGAAGTGTGTAAAATGTAATGCAGGCAATTTAATAGAGCCTGAAGCAATGAACCAGCAGCATGTGTTGAGATGTAGGGATGAAAAGAGATGTAACAGCCTCGTCGTTTTCACGCAGAGACGGCCCCCACTTGTGGAACAGGAAGTACCACAGGTAATGAACTCACAGGTGTGTGTGCGTGTGCATCCAGTGCAGTGCTATGCAACACATACACTCCAGAGAAAACAGAGCTCAGCCGGGCCGTAAAGCCGAAAAAAACAACTCATTTTAAAATCCATCCCGAGATAACCGTTTCAGCTTTCAGCTGCTTGTCCTTGTTGCTTGTAAGTGATTTTCATCAATGCCGCGTGTGTGTGTGTGTGTGTGTGTGTGTGTGTGTCAGCTAAAACAAACGGGATGTAGAACAGGCCAGGCAATGGAAAGTTTAAGGTCACGTTTCTAACCAAGATTACCAGACGATGATTAATAAGATGTGACAGCTTACACTAAACACTAATGGATTCTTCTGCATGATGTAAATTGTGAAGAACTGATGACTCACAGGTCCGTGAGTGCATCAAGTCACTGAATCTCTGCTCGAAAATGAAGGGAACACAAAGTGATCAATAACACACTAAAAATGGCACAGCGGTGTTTGCTTTCACGTTAACCTACATTTTCACTGCTAGTAACAGCCGATCAGGGCACTGAAAGTCAAACAACTTCTTGTTTGAGGAACATTATCACCACACCTCATTACATAACTACAAGTTTTTAACCCGTGTGTGACTGAAGCAGAGCTGCACGACGGGCAGCTCAGTCACAGGTGGGTATTCTCTCTTCACCTACAGTGACCTGGGACCAGCTCCAGCTCCACGACATAGACTAAAGCAGGAGATGGATGATTGACGTAACAAATCCATCATTCACATTAGGAAGAATCTGCAATTTACTTTTCTTATAAACTTGTTTGCTTCAACATTAAGAAAACATAGACCTTACGCTCAGATATCAAATGCAGAGGATATAGATATAGGAGATAAGAGGTCATTTTTAGTACTAGTAGTTTCTAATCCTGTTTTGCATCTAATGATGTGCCAAACGTCGTGTTTGACTCACACAGACCGGACCACAATGTGGTTTCAGTTAGCTGACCAACAGCCTGACCACACAGACTCACAATGCCAATCTTTTCTATTTTGAGCAGGTGACAAAATGTCTCCTCTTATTTACCTTGTTTTTTTTTTAATTATACCAGTCAAATGAATGAAATACAACATGATTTGTGTAAACCTTTTACGTTTTTATTGCTTTTTAAACTCAGAGAAGGCAGATTAATCAAAGAGTCCGAAGCCCATGTCTTCATCCGACTCTTCGGATTCCTCTTTCTTCTCCTCCTTTTTCTCTTCCGCTGGAAAACAGAAGTTAAGAGTGGAAAGATTTAGAGGCCTTTAATCTGAGAAAGTCAATTCTATATCTGAATGCATTTACAGGTTTATTAAGACACTGTGGGATTACAGCAATATATGAACAGTATCCATTTTAGAAGCACTTATTCAGAGAGGAAGTCTTTTTTTTTTTTTTTTAACAGAAATTAGGTCAGAGTGATACGATACGACATGTACGTACCAGCAGCAGGTGCAGCCCCAGCGGCCCCACCACCAGCAGCAGCGGCAGCAGCAGGCGCCGCTACAGCACCACCTGCTGGTACAGAGGCTAACTTGGAGAGGCCTGCAGAAAGAGGAAGAAAATACAACATTTCAGCAAACTTTCATGTATGACACCCTGAAGTCAACACAGAGCGAGATCCAGCTGACCGCTGGCAAGAAGCCAATGAATAACGGGTGAAAAGGTCGTACCCGAGTTCATGACTTCATTGATGTCTTTCCCACTGAGCTCGCTTATGACCTGCAGAGAGCAAACGTATTGTCAGTGTGGGGGATAAGTGCAGCTTATCAAACAAAAAATAAAAACACAACTCGGCTAAATGGTTTACCTTATTTAAGCGTTCGTCATCGGCCTCAATTCCTACGCTGCCCAAAATAGCCTTGATGTCTTTAGCTGAGGGGCTGGTGTTTCCACCGAGCGCAGCGAGGAGGTAAGCGGCCACGTAACGCATTCTGCAGAGAGGAAACAGAAAAGGAAGATGTGAACTGTCTGTGTGAAAGGTCATTCAGTCTGCCAGAGCCTAACAATGGAGTGACAGCGGGTCTCCAAATGAAAGCTGTCGAGTGACAAACACAGGCCTAACTTTTTCTATTTTCTTCAAGAGCATCTCAACATCCTATCAGACAACTGACCTTCTTTGGTTATGTCCACTTTTTCTGGTAATTTTAATACGCACATAAGTTATTAGCAATAATAGAATATAATAAATAGTTTAGCTAAATTTTGAATTAAGGAATGCTTAATATCCAACACAGATAATGAGACTTTGTAAAATCATGATGGTACATAACACCCGTCTCCAGCTTCCAAGATACAAAATTTGATAATCTGCATGTTTGCATGCATCCACTCAATCTATGTCGGGGCCTGCATTAAACTGCAAGACTATTTCAAAAACTGTATAACTTCTAATAGAAAATCCAGCAGTACATACATCTCACTTAGAGAATGATTAACTTGTAAAAACCCGTTATTTTCCAAGTAAGGGATGATAGCTGTGCCCACTAAGATATCAAGCTGATTCTATAAATTATTATTAAATTATATTATTATTAAAACAATTTAAAAGAAACCTCAATAGGTATTTGGGAATAATGCCACACATAAAGGACTTCAAATCTAGGTTTTAAAAAAACAGCCATTATCGGATAGCTGTCATAATTATTTGACCTTATTCTACAGTATTATAAAAATGTTGAGAAGATATAGACAACTGTTTAAAGTAGCCTCAACTCATTTCTGCTCTATATGTTACAGATTCTGAATAAATCAGAAAAAAAATCTATTAGAATAAGTTTTTAATTAAGAACAAATATCATCTGAACCCCTAAATAAGTTGAACACGTCTGTCAAAATTACTACACAGAACACCGAAATTAACTGGCATTTTTATACCTTCCGTTTTCTTTTATTAACTCATAAATGTAAACATGTTTATCTCGTCAATATACCATCAACACCAGGTCGCAGCATTGACATGCGGTGGGTTTATTTTAATCCAAGTATCATTTAAATAACGTGATCCTCCTGCAAGAAGCAACAAGAGGACAACAAACAGAAATCCACTCTAAACTGACGCTTGACTTTTAGTGACAAACTGCAAGAAATATTTTATTCTTATACATGTTAGTTTACCTCATGAACAAGCTAAGCTAACGTTAGCCATTTTATTAATGGATATGAACGATGTCGGATACAGATTACCCAAAAACGAAAATAGGTGAAGACATCAGTTTCAGGATTTAGTAGTTGAAAACAGTTCATAGTAACATTCATATCTATGTTAAGTTATTTGAGTCGATGTGATTAGCAGCTAACAGCAGCATGGCGCTCTGTCACTGTCCTCCGAACTCAAAAAAACTACACGCCTGTCCCCATTTCAAAACGATTACAGCCTGTCTGTCTCCCCAACAACGCGATAACGTTGATTATAACAAAGACAGGGTTGATTAAAACTTGAATTTGTTTTACTTACTTTAAGTCTAAAGAGACACGAAACGTCGGTCACGCTAAGTATTCAGGGAGAGGGAGAAGGGCGGAACCGGAAGTTGTAGACATACGAGCGCTTTGATTTCATTGGCTCATTTTGATGTCATTTATGATGACGTATAATACGATCCACTGAGCAACCCATGTGTGAAATTAAATGAAATGATAGACATCATGTTTCATTAAAATACACCACCTTCAGTTGGACTGTGATTTATTCTAATGTTACTGTTTATTTGTTATAGTTTCTATCTGAAATAACGCAATAAACGCAATAAATTCAAATCAAGTCATATTCAATAAACACCAGAAATAAAATGTGTCAAGGAAGGATAAAGTCAGGTTTATTTGAAATTTCAGTTTCTGGGTATGCAAGATAACAGTAATGAGAGACAATTAAAACACAATCCCAAATAGGTTGTTGAGATTTAATATATTAACCAAAAGATAGATAGATAGATAGATAGATAGATAGATAGATAGATAGATAGATAGATAGATAGATAGATAGATAGATAGATAGATAGATAGATAGATAGATAGATAGATAGATAGATAGATAGATAGATAGATAGATAGATAGATAGATAAATAGATAGATAGATAGATAGATAGATAGACAGATAGACAGATAGACAGACAGATAGAGCATTGAACTGCGCTGACAGACAGACAGACAGACAGACAGACAGACAGACAGACAGACAGACAGATATAGCATT
>OMNM01064248.1:41048-51156 GCA_900302745.1 Parablennius parvicornis | reverse complement strand
CAAGACAAACACACAACCGCACACACTCTCATTCACACCTAGGAGCAATTTGGGGTCTGGAGTGCAGCATTATGTAATAATGGTGCAATACATTTGCAACTCATTATGTATTAACGTCGCATTTTGTTAATAAACTTTGCCGCATTTTGGAGTAACTTGTTACATATTGCAACAGTTATTACAGAATGCGGGTGAAATGATTATATATTCACTCAGTGCCACTTACAGTCTGGTTTCATTTCTTCGAGAAAACAGAAAGGGGTTGTACTTTAAAAATCTAGCAGCCACAATGACAGGTGATCTAAAAAGTCAAACCTGATTTAGAGCATTGGATTCTACCACTGCTGTGAAGGCAGGACATGAGCAAAAGCAAAGACTGACATATAATTCAAGGACAACTGAATCTTGATTTATTTCTCATTGTTAAACTTAGAACCATGCATGTGGATAAGGGGCTAAATGTATTGCATAATGCACCAAACAAAATGCAGCAGATTTTTTGCAAAATGCAGCGCTATTACACAATGAGGTGAAATTGTATTATATTATTACATACTGCACTATTATTACATAAAGCGGGTCATCATTTCACCTCACATGAATGTTTGTGAACTGAACCCAGAGGAAACCCACATGCACACAGGGAGAACATGCAAACTCCACACAGTATTGGAACCCACAACCTTCTCACGGTGGCAAGAGCCTTAACCACATCATGCAGCCCTGGATAGAATTACACAAAATAAAAATGAATGAATGAATTTTTAAAAACCACTGGATTCGTGAGTTGAGTCTATCCACCATAGATTCCAAATAGAACAGTAGTCTTAGTTCAGTCTCTTACTTTACAAGAGTCACTTCATATTTACTGATCAGAGCTGCACTGTTCACAGTACCTAACCCACCATACACTCATAATTACATTTGTGGTGAGTTTGTACAGCGTGACATTTGAGTGATGAGTTGAGAATATCTGGGGGCAGCGGGCAAAGAGTTATGTTTAGCAAGATCCGCCGTTCCTTCCAGATGTTATGATTGGACCACTCGAGTGCCTCCTCGGGGCATGACATGTAAATGTTAATGCCGTCACATGTGAGCATATTCATGAAGCAGTGGAAGCAGAGAGTGGAGGGTTCAGCTTGTTATGGCTGACATGCAAGAACTCTGTCTACGTCGGTTAGTTTGTGATCCTCCCCTCTCTGAGTCAGTTTTTATGTAATTAGCTCACTGCAAGCGTGAGGAAAAATGAGCTGCTGTGGAAGATTTATACGGGAACCAAAGCCTGAAGCAGCAGCGTTAGATATTTGATTCATCACAGATTGTGTCTGACACATTCTTAGCATATCATGTTAAGGCAAAGTGGGACTTCAGTTCAGCATCGGGATTCAAAACAGGAGGGCTGAGTTGTCCACTGACACCACACTTCACTTCATAGTGTTGAAATTGATGGCTTGTATAGAAATTGATCATCACTAAAAAAACAAAAACAAAACACGAGTGACTCCACTGCTTTTCTTGTTATTGAAATGATCTTAAATTAGTAATTTTGAGGGATTCCAACACCACCTCTTACTAAAATGTCAGCATTTCGGAAACTAAAAGTTAACCACTCTTCATCAAAGGTAATTCCTGGCTATGAATCCATAGAATGAAGACAAATGCGGCAGCGGTGTTGACTTTTTTTTTCCTTTTCAGAGAAGCTAATAAAAATATCTTTCTATTTTCTGAAGCCACTTACATTTATCATTTCGGCAACAGTGACTTTAAGAAAAAAAAAATCATAACGTTAAAGCGTTTTTTGTAGTTTTGAAGCCTTGAGCAGAAAGCTATACTGGAAAATAATGATAAACGGTACATCTCTTTGACACTCTGAGAGCCCAATTGTGCTTGTGGGTAATTTTCACAGCACTTCAGTCTTGTACAGTAAAATCTCCTGGGAGCGGCACAAAGAGGAGCAGTGGCCCTGAAAGCACCACCCCCACCCACCGTCCCCTCTTCTTGATACAGTCATTGACATTAGTGTGATATTTCAGAATGTCTCGCTCTGTTAATTAGGACAGTCATTCCTGTCATTTGACTTCCTGATGTTTTACCATCCATCTTTTAACATGCATACACACCATCAAAAAACTGTCTTTTAAATTCTTTCAACTAAAGAGAAGTAGTATTTCGATTACAACACTGGTCACAGTGCATTGGTCTGAAATAGACTAAATAAGAGTCGGATAAAAGAGAATTTCTAAATCCATGAAATTTGAGACACAAATGAAACAGAAGTGATTGTAAAAGGTACACCCATTGATTTTTAGTTTGCTAATCCGTCTACGTTTTTTTCCTTTTACATATTCTGTGTCTCTTGATGTATTTTTCTGTATTTTCTGAGTTTCTGATGCTTTAATTGTTTTGTGGTAATAGTGCAAAAGTAGTTAATATGCCATTTACTCAATTATCAATAAAAATCATGTGCTGTTTGAACAAAACAACAACATTTTAACTAAAATTAATAGTTACATTGGAGGTCTGTGATCTATGAACCAATCAAACTAATAAACTTAATGGATTAGCAAAATAATTTACTGGGGCCTACATCCCAAATTGTTTCAAAGTGTCCACAAATGCTTGTACACCATCAATGCAGACGAGGGAAAGGTGCTAACAGGAGCGCACACACTCAGCCAAGCTCCATCCTGCCGATAGTGACCCAGAAAGTCGACACTATCGCGAGTTCCCAGGAAGAAAAGGACTGCAGATCCACTCCTGGTTCTGTCAGCCGTGATGCAGCTGAGCTGACACACGCTGCCGGCTCAGGAGTGCTCAGCCACCGTTAATGAAAAGTGGAGCTTTCATCCCTGCTGGTCTCTCACAATACTCACCGTTTTCCACAAGAATGTCGCAAAAGAATGAGCAAAAAAGCTATTTTGGACAGTCAATGAGATAAAAATGGATCAAATCGCAGTATTTCCAACCTGTGTTGTGTTCCTCTTTACATGAGGCAGTTTCAGCTTTTCGAGAAGATTACATGATAGACTCTGTTCACAGTTAGTTCTCGAAGTGTCCCTGCTCAATGTAGCATGGACTGAGGAACCATTATTTACGTTTGACCTTGTCCTTTGAACACAAAGATTTCTCTGAATTTCTCTGAAGAGTTTAGTGGTATCAGGATTGTAGATGGTGGGATCAAACTATAATGTATAATGCAAAGAAACTTTTTTTTTTCTGGAGCTGTTCCTCTATCTTTAGATTACAGCAGATCAGATGACCTTTGCTACCTTCACTTGATGGAGCCTCTCTAAACTGCTTTTTAACAGTTATGTGAACTTCTTCATCCAGTCATTAAGGATGGGTGAAGATAGTGTGTCATCTCAGGCGGTAGAAAGGTCACGAGCCCACCACTGGAGCAAACACAGAAACACACGTGCTGTGAAGTTGTGAAGGGAATCGGACTGCATTGACGCTGCTCTGAATGGTTCATGATGAACAAACTATGAACTTCACGCACGATTTGTTTAAGTTGACTGCCGCATCCTGAAACAAAAGTCCTGGAAAAAGAAAAACAATGCCTCTTATATTTTCTGTAGAATCCAGTGGATCCTACATGGATGCCAAACACACGCACGCACGCATGCACGAGAGAAAACCCATGCATAAGAAGAACATTCAAACTCCACACTGGAGTGAAGCCAGGAACATTCTCACAGTGTGAGCCCTTGTACCATCATTGCATCCCAACTATATTTACAGGTTAGACATCATCTCTGCCTTTTTGGGATTGGGGTGGTAGATTATCTGTCCAGCAGCCTGACACTGACGTGAGAGATATGAAGATGCAATCCGGGAAGCAGCCGAGTCAATTATGTGGAGCGTTATGGGTGGAGTGACAGAAATACAACATCATGTCTCACCTTTTGACCCTGACCTCCTTAGTTCTGAAATAACTTGCTGACCCTGCCCTGAGCTTTGAAACCGAGCTCAGTGAGCTTGACCTCAGAGACTCGGAGATGATGAGCAGTTGCAACAGTATCAATAGTATTTGATCAAATCCATCACTTTTATGGTTTCATTTTGAGCCCTTTGCTTTTATGATCTTCAAATTGCTTCCCTGCCACTTTCTTATTCGTCATGATGTTCAAGATCAACAAATAAATATTATGCTTGCATTTCCTGATGCCCATCGCATGACACTGACTTTTACTATATGATGTTGCATTATCTAAAGAAAGAGCTTTCAAAGTCTAGACAATCTTTTTTTCAATGTCCAAGATTAACTCTAGTAATGCTAAAATTCCATCACCTTTTCAATGATCAGTGAGCCTGCAATTTCCTGATAAGGACAAATGCCAAAGATTTTTGGCACTTATTGAATAGATCCCTTGTGAGAACTCCCATTTATATTACACAACAGACAAATTCTCCAAAACACTCCCTTGACCCCCTTGATACCAGCTTGTGTCTGCTGTCATCGGCACCAGTCTGAATACCTTATCAGCCACTCTCAGCGCCCCAATCGAGCTAGCACCTACAATCAGGGGCAAGTGACTAACCCAGCAGCATAATATTGGGGCATTAATCACCAGCCAACACCTCACTGTCTGTCCCAGAGAGTGATCTCCAGGACTGATCCCTGGCTACCACACAGACTTTTCCACTAATACAACCTTGGGTGATTTTTAGTCTCGGCGAGCAGCAAATCAAGCAGATACTTCTCTGTTGGTTCGGCTCCCTCATCCCATGCAACTGATTTATACGTCGGCTATAAGTGTAGGTACAGCATGTGCCTGTTTCATGTGATTGGAAATTGAGTTTGAAAGGCCAAGATGAATACGCCCGCCCGAAAGAAGAACTGAGCAGCGGCTCCAGAAAACCCATGAGAAATGTCCTGTGGATGACGTGTAACACTGCACACAGAAAAAATATTAGCAGCTGAAACCTTATTTAACCTTCAGCAATTTGATCCTTACTGTACATCCAATAATAGGTATGAATTCACAAAAAAAAAAAAAAAAACCCCCAAAAAACATGAGGTCTCAATAATAAATGCCATTATGCTGGATGAAGCAGTATAGATCATGTATGATTGTGTGGAGGGATGAATAGAACGTATAATTGCAGCTTTCCAGAAAAGTAGCAAGATTGCTAAATGTTATATATTAATGTACTTGTGTGTGCCTGAAGAGAATTCTGAAATTGCTTGATATCTGAATGGAAAACTTTTTTTGTCTGGCTTCAACACGGTTTTATGTGTTTGAATGTTACAAAGTGAAATTGCTCCAAGTATACAAACTGAAATTTGTGGGAGGAAATAATCAGATATCTGGTAAACAGAGGTATTTCTATTGTGTTCCAGTGAAAACACGTTCAGATGTGGAGATTCTGAAACTATATTGATATTCCTACACATCATTAAAGAGAAAATGTTGTTCCATTTCCTTGGCCACATTAATTTCACAGCAACACTGATTTGTTATTTCAGCTTGAAAATTTTGAACATTCAATAAATACTGCATCTTATGAAAGACCCCTAAAACGAGTGTTTCTAGACTGAACTGAAGGAACTTCAGTTGTAAAGTATTGGCAAATTGAAATGGTAAATTAAATGCTTGGTAAATGGTTATATTGTACTATTTATAATTTCATTTACATTAATGCTACACTTTTCATATCTATAATTTCGAATACATTATTTAGAGTATTATTATTATTACATTTCCATGGTAGTTTTTCCAAAATCTACATTTTAAAGAGGCCAATGACATACGGAGACATGCATGTGGAGCCACGTGAGTTTGGGGTGATGATGCATTTTGAAGAAGAAATATTGCAATCAGCAGACAAAAAGAAGTGGTTCAGGGTTATTCAGTGGCAGAGGGGGACACGTGCTGTGAACTGACATCAGAGGTGACAGAGTGTGAGTCAGGAGTTTGTCAGGAGCGCTGTACCAACTGGGCCCTGGGGGATAGCTTTAAACAGGGCGGGGAGTGAACGTAGCGCTGTAGTGTGATGCCCTGCTGGAAAGGTCAGAGGGGGCTACAGGCCGTAGACACAGTGGGAACACAACCCAGTGACATTTACGCTCTCCCTAACCCGCCTCCTTTATGCCTCATTCCCAACATACATGAACAAGTCTGAGCTGGTATCTGAGGAGTAACTGCATTTAACTTTCTGGATTCTTAAATGGAACGTGTCACTGAGAAACCGATGAATGGAAACGGAAAGAATTCTCCTAAACTGTTTTAATGGCAAGAAACAATCCAACTTTAATTGGAGGTCTTCCTGTGCAGAGATTGAACGTTCTCTCTGTGCATATTGTGGATTTTATCTGATAGCTTTCAGTCCAGAAACTACATTTTTAAGGCTAACTTTTGACTAAATTTAGATGGATGGATGGATGGATGGATGGATGGATGGATGGATCAAGCAAGCCGCACGTCAAAAAGGCGTCTCCTTTATTCACTTCATCCGTTGGACGGCTGCAGCTCAGAACCGAACCCTGGTTGTCTTGCTCGTACATGGTACCAACCACTTCATGACAGCGCTCGTCCACTCAAAGATTCCTCTTGTATATGTTCAGTCAATCTTAAATAAATTGCATAACTGTAAATCTGTTATTTTAGTTGTTTGAGGCTTATGATTTGTAACAACATCGACATTTAATCAAGACAAACTGTAATGTTGCTGCAGGGTTTAAACTGGACGATGTTGTCTATATGTCAATGTGAGGGAATAAATATTCAAAAAGGATAGTTCATTTTGTCCTGATATGAAAATGCTCCAACTGACCTCCCTGACACTCGAGCACGTGGGTCATCTGTTTCTATTGAATCAAGCTTCTCTGACGTCATGCAGTGGCAACCAAATAAATAAATATATTAATAAATATTGCCACCAAATGTTGGCGATCATTCAAATCAGACCTGAAAATAAAATGAATAAGCTCAATTTTCTTTCCACAAATAGGAGCTCCACAAATCAAACAGATGGCCTTAAAAATCCCTGGAATGTTCTTTCAAAAACTATATGTTTGGATTTATTTATAGTACCCGGGTAAATGGATGTTATCCAAGCATTTGCAATCTAGGAATTACACAAGTAGGAAATGCAAGATTGGGTCTGAACTGTACAAGAAGGAGAATAGGAATGATGAGGATTAGAAAGTAAGAGGCCAGTAACCGGATCAATAGATCAATTGTTATTGAATCTACAGATATATGTTTTTGGAATATTCAGTGAAAAGTTTTTGAATCATTAAAAAAAAGCGGTACAAGACCAACAAAGGTGTATTTTTGCCGTGGATTTAACAGTTTATATGTTTTTGATTAAAAATAAATCAATGGAGACATTTTCTTGATTTGAGTTTGGTTTGATGCAGTGCAAAAACAACAACCGGTACAACAGAAATCCTTCTTAAAGAATTACAATAATTTGTTCATTTGAGCCAAAGCTGCTATTTGAAACGGATCAGTGTGTCTTAAACGTCTCGGGAGGATTTGAGCATGTGAAGAAACTTGGAAGGGGGTCCAGTTTCCTCTAAAAATAGCATCCATATGGATCTGGTAACCCTCAACCTGCAGGTCTTTTTCCTCTGCTGCTTCTGAGAGCCTCAGACCTGCAGGACCAGGAGATGTGACATAACGCCCGCTACAATCGGACTGAGATTGGACCTGGACTTCCTTAATATAAACAACTGTAGATAACACCTCAAAACTGGATTAAGATCCTTGAAGAAACACAGATTTTTGACTTTGAACAGCTTATTGTGAATTCAAATAACAGATGAAGTTTACGCTTTCGGCTCCATCTCCACAGTTTAAAGGTAAGGCTTCTCCTACACATCACATATATAAACAATAAGGTGAGATAGATTTATGCTCACAAACTTTCTGTGCAAACAAAGTTTTATTCACTTACCAGAGCTGTAGTTGTGATAGTCACTCCCCCACAGGGAAGACTTATGAATGGATACAGCTTGTTTTGAGAGTCAGAGGCATTGCTTGTTCATATCTGTAAAATAATTTCCTTGAGAGGTTCTTCATTAAGTCAACAAACGAATACATGTAGGATTTACTTTAAGTGATTTTTTTTTTTCAAGTTGGTGCCATTTCAACTTCATCATAACTGAAGTTATGACACTGATTTTGGTGCAACATCTTTAGCATTTCAAACAACGCATTTTGGATTTATGGATATTAAGCTAATTTCATCTAAACTTCTATTTGTGCTTTGGTAGGTGTATAAATTTAAGTCAACGTTGCTCAGTTTTACATGAAAAGCTTTTGATGACATGTGAATTTGTGTGTGTGTGTGTGTGTGTGTGTGTGTGTGTGTGGTGGGGTGTATGTGGAAAATGCGATATACTGAGCTGCAACTTTCCTGCTGTTCACCAAACTTTAAGAATCTTTCTTTCTTTCTTTCTTTCTTTCTTTCTTTCTTTCTTTCTTTCTTTCTTTCTTTCTTTCTTTCTTTCTTTCGTTATAAATGTGATGTTTTCCTATCAGAGAAATTAATTTGTAGTCTGATGATTTTGTTTTATGTAAAAGACCGTAACGGTCTACACATTTTGTGGAAGTAACATTATGAAAATAGCAAAAGTGTTCATTAACCTCATCTTTTTCCATTTCATTTCATTTCACTGCTTTCATTTTATAATCTCTCAACTCATTATATAAAAAAGTGTATTTGTGTGCTGAATGAAATTTAATCAAACACCTCAGATGGATCGGAGGTTTGATGGGAAGAAAACGCGCAGCCGGGATGTGAATGGTCTGAAGCACAGCCCTGGGAAAAAACGACCAGTGAATGAGAGCAACAGCAAGATGGTGTGCGTCATGCAGCACGACCTCCTGCTTTAATTCCGCACCGCGTCGACAGCACGGCGGCGCACGGCGCGCACTGGCTGAGTTCACGGATGGAGCGGCTCGTTTTCATCACGGCTGTAATTCCGAGGTCAAAAAACAAGCGTCCACAGTGTGAATCGGCGCTGTAGCGGGTGGAGCGCTCTCACGTTGAGTATCCTGTTGATCCTGCCTAAGCGTTTAAGAGGAGCACGGGAGGAGGAGAGAAAGCCTCAGACAAGGAAAGCTGGTCGCGGGAGCTGCATTGAATGGCATTTCTCCCGGGGTTTGTCAGATAGGACGCTTCAATGTTTTGACTTGTGTTTTTTTTTTTTGTCTTTCTTTTTCTTGACTGGAGACCTCTGGAGGAGAGAGAACTGCGCTACATTTGGCAGCTTTTTATTTTTAAATGCTCCGTTTTCTTTGTCACAGTAGAGTAGGTCGTGATTTTTTGTTGTATGCAACGTAACAGGATTCATGGTGGGAGAGATTCCTTTCATCAATGTGCATTGATGTAGCAGAAAACGTGGAGGAGATAAGGTAGGTTCAATCAGTGGAGAGGCTGAGATGTTGGGTCTTCAATGAAACTATATGGGCTCTTTGTCGAAGCGTGTGTGTGTGTATGTGTGTGTGGACAGCATCAGTAGTTGGATGTTCTCATTGATATCTAATTAATGAAAAGCTCGCAGACCGAGCAGCTCTCACGGTCCATTGTGTGGTTTTATGGCCCCGCTGTAACGCTAAAAGCTGCTGATGTGTTGTGACAGGGAAAATGCAATTTTGATGAATATTTTCTGCTCCCCTCACAGAACCCTTATCTCAGCACCTGGAACCTTTCGTAAGGATTTCATTGAGGACAGTCAGCAATTAGGGGATTTCGATTCTTATCTAAATCGGGAATTACACATCCAAACTGGGATCTATGAGTGGAAAAGTGGCGAAGCCTAAAGAAGACAAGGATGCTTCCAAGGGTAAGAGACGACCCTTGCCTTGCACACAGACTGCTTTATGCCTTTGAAATGACAGGTTTGAAGGCGAACACGCTCCCATTCATCTCCTGCATGGTGCTCTCTTTGAGGCTTGACTGGCAACAGCAGCAACCACTGGATGGTGAACCATTCTCCTCCCAGCACGGTGCATGTGGTGATTTCTGTGTAAGATCTTAAGCATTTGCTCCTGTAGGCCTACATGCTGCACGAATGTGTTGCTCTGAGATCACGTGCTTCATTTGCATGGACTTGGTGATCGTCCAAAAAAAAAAAAAAAAAAAAAAAAAAAAA
>OMNM01064248.1:0-21479 GCA_900302745.1 Parablennius parvicornis | reverse complement strand
GTGTGTGTGTGTGTGTGTGTGTGTGTGTGCGTGCTGTGTGTGTGTGTGTGTGTGTGTGTACAGTGTATTAACCCCCAATTCTCTCACACTTCTACCACCATAAAATAATTTAAGCTGCCTTAAAAATAAAGACAGTATTGATTAATGAATCAAAAAGTCTATTTCGGCACCTTTCTTACTTTTGCTTGAGTAAATAAGTGAAAAAGTAGAAAAAGCTCTTTCTTTTCGGTCAAATACCTGTACTTCTCAAGTGAATAGTCCAGATAAACATAACTGTCAGTCATCAAGGACTTGTGACAATTTCATATGACCTCCTTTACTTACTCCTCCATCATTTCACTTCTTCGTGAGCCCGTCTCACCATCTCTCTCGTCTCATCTCAGCTCTGTCTCTTTTGAAAGAAAGACTAAAAAAAAAGTTAATTCACTCACACCAAGCATGTGTGTGTTTGCAGATTCGGATGGTTTTTGCGTGGCACAATGGTCGATCACATACTTTTAATACACATGAAGCAACACAAGAGTGGAGATCCCAGGGTGCACTGGGAGTGCTTGAGGAAATGTAAGCAGCTTAAGCAGTCCATGATGTTGTCATCTCTTCTCAGCTGAGCTCCCAAAATAACAGGCCCTCAGGGTCCAGACTGGCAGAGCTGAACGGGGGGACAGTCAACAGACAGACCCAGAAAAACCCAACCCCAGATCAGACCAGATCAGACGAGCCCAGTTACTCAGTCCATTTAAGCTCAAATTGGTCATTTTTGAACTCACAAAGAGGAAGACATTCCAGAGGACTATGCCTTCATTTGAGATGACAGTTCTCACCCTCTCTACCCAGAAAATTTGCACTGCTCAGCCCTTTTTTTATGACGGGGGCAATTTACTAGGATGCCCTCTCTTTTTGCCAGATCACTGGCTCATGTGTTGGGCAGTGGACCTTAAAGAACCAGAGCCTTGTGCGGCTCGTGCCGTGGTGGTTGTGGTGGCAGCCGAAGTAGGATTAACGTGCCTCTCTGTCACACGTAGACAAACACATACCCACTAGACCCCATTAAGTGGCTAAGTGTGTCGAGAAGGAGGACTCTACACTTCCACTGAGACAGTCGACAGAGAAAAGTGTTTAAGTCTTCTCACTGCCCCTCTTTCTCCCATCTAGGTCATAATGTAGGCTATAGGCTCGTCCACACGTATTCCAAGTATGGCAACACAGATCATCCATAAATGTAAATGGGTGATTGACCCACTCCCTGCATGCCCCTGTAAAAGTACACATACTGGGCATGAATGCTGAGATCTGTTGTATTTCATATTGTGAACAGATGTGATCGGGATATAGTGGTTGAACACGTGGATGAGCTCATTGTCACCTATGATTTCTTCACTGAATTATTCATAAATGACAGCTAAAAGGGATGAAGGGACAACAAGCTATTTATGGAAAGTCGTGTGTGAACACGGCAAAGAAATAGGAACACTCAATCAAGAACTCTTTGGTTTTCTATCTTTTGTTGTTTTAGATCTAAAATTTGATATGTACTGTATGTAAAGGGTTTTCAAGTCTCAAATTAGTTTGTTGGTTTCTTTTTTTTAGTCACTGGGTCCAATCTTTGGTGTTTTAAGTTTCTCTATGTTTTCCATCCCAGTAGCTGACAGGGAAACATACAAATGTACATGGACACAGTTAAGAACCAAAAGCTTATTTATATCTTGTAAATCCATTTTTGTCAGCCTTAAATTAGCAAGCTTAGATCAATAATGACTCTTAACGTGTTTAACACTTGTTTATATACAGTTTAGACATTCCAAATATGGGGATTTAATTGAAGCATGCCAAAAAAAAAAAAAATACATTTAGGGGCCAAGATGGCTTGGCAGTGAAAAATCTCCCTGTTATGGTCGAAGTTAAACTCACAGCGGAGTAAATCTGGCTTTGTCAGGCATCCTAACGTAGCAAATTTTCAGTATTTGCAGATGGACAGTCATATAGAGTTCAAATGTGTGTCCATATGAGTCATGGGATACACTTGGCTGTGTATGTCCTGCCCTGATTGAACAGTGGTTTATAATAGAGGTATTTAATCACTCCAACAGCGACAACAAGGAAAACAAGTACTAATGCACAGCTACTGCTTTGATTTATGATTGAATAATTATTATTGCATAAAATTGCAATTTTTAGTAATTTGTCATCACTTTAGACACCCCATACAGTATGCTATATAATGTTACATCGTAATATCACATTCCCAAGGTCTGAAGTGCAATTCCTAAAAATCTCATCAGCCATTCATCCATTTCCGTCATCAAATCCAAGGTTAGGGGCAACGGTTGTACTGAAGAACACGATTTATTTAAGGCACGATTGATTGGTCACCAAGCTGTCATCGTGTTCTCGTTCACAGTGTTGCTCCTACAGATTGTCAGTACACCTGTTAATGGCACAGGTCAGGGGGCAGGGCACCGAGTGGGCTGCTGGCAGTGACATGTTTGAGGAAGACGATGACGGATGATGTGTCGCTGCTTGCTCCTGGTGTATTTGGCCTATCTTCTGGTTATGGTGAATTTATTTTAGGATTACCTCTGAGGTGCCAGTGTGTGACAGGTGGAGAGACCAGAAAGTATATTTATGCCTATTTTCATGCTAGTGATGGCCTGTTTTTGAATACTTCTAAAAATGGCTCTCAAAATCCAAGTGAGATTTTTGTACAACAATATAAAGAGGCTGGTTCCAGTTCTACGTATATTGCTTCGGAAAACATTTCAGGGACATTTCAGGACTTGTCTCTTTATATGTCTATACCCTTCCATCAGCCGGCCTTTCTTTTCCATCCCAGAGTAATGCTCTCATGACACACACTTCCCATCATCTCTGACTACCTTACCCAAAATCCCCTGTGAATAGCAAAATTGCAGGCCAGCAGTTGGAAAGGTCACGGGGAGCCACGGCTGCTCACTTTGTTGATTAGTTTTTCTAACCTATATTGTTAAACCTTGATGTGAAGCTTTTTCTGCTATATGGCACATGTTGTATTACTGAATTTATTTTTTATCCTTTAGAGGTTTTTCCTTTTAAAGCCGAAGTGATTGACAGTGAAAACGACATAGAATGAAGGGTATACACAAAACAAACCTCACTGTGTAAAAATGGCTACTTGACCTTAATGGCTTCTTGACGTACCATAGTAATCAGAGTTACATGGAAAAGTTCAGTTAAGGGAATTGCGCTGGGCCAAAGGTGCTTTATGTACTGAACTGAGCTCCCTTTGGGTTTTATAGCCTCAAGCCACAGTGGAGTGTTTGTGGTCAGGTTATGTGAAGGACAAAGGCTAAATCCAGTCTGCCTTAGATTTAAACCCGATAGGCTGTGAGGAAATCAGCAGTTGTAAGTCTGCGGGAAAGATGTGTACAGTTGTAAGCTCCTCCATGTTGTTGCCAGTCTTTACAATTACTAGCTTGGGTTTACTGCTGTGACATCAACAGCAGAGTGACAACAACCTCTACTGAAAACCATTTAATGACTCCGTGACCTCAAATTGCTGAAAGCACCTGCTGTGTGACAGAAAGGAACGCATGGCCTTTCCTATTGCCTCCATTGCTCAGTTGCAGAAATGTACACGCACATGCATGCATGCATGCATGCACACACACACAAAAATATAAGATAAAAAACTGCTTGGATATAGCATCGTACACAGTCAATTAGCACAGGTTTTCAAATAAATGATCAATGCTTCAAGGGAACTTTTCTTGGGAGATAAAAATACTACAATCTATATAATAAATGGAGCTATGAATTTGCGATGATGCATTTAAGGGATTATCACTAAAGTTGTACAATCATTGCCCTTCTCAATTTGTCCTATAAAAATATACAGTTTAAAAACAGGAGAAATACCCTTTAAATGTCCTAAAACATAGGTAATTCATGGTGTTGTTCTTGAAATTTCACAAAATACACACAAAAAAGACACAATCATACCAGTTCTGATATAGATACAATATTATTCTTATCTTTTAATGGGTGTTAAAAATAAAATCAGTACTGACACATTTATAGATTGTCATTACATGACTCATCTTTTAAAACAAAAATGACATTTTATGTAAATACATCATATATTTCAAACACAATGTTTTACCCTATTTCATATTGCCATTATATTTGTCCACACAAATGAAGACTTCACCAAAAAGTGAGGCTTAGCCTGGTGGAAACAGACTGAAAGCTAAAATTGACTCCCCTTGATTTGCATACTGTGTTACGCATGAAGTCAAACTCTGGCTTAAATCCAAAACAAGAAGTTGAACCACTGACTGCTGATATGGTTTGGACCATACTCATGCTGGTCTCAAAAGCTTCAGTGACGTCTTTGCTGTAATATTACCAAGAACCGTGTATATTTGGTTTAATCTTAGTATCTCTTCATCTGGGCTGAAGAGGACATCTGGCCCTGTAACCATAATAACATGAGGAAATGGATGCTGCATTGAGAATCTCTCTATCTGTGCAATTTTTTATCGGTGTAGTGCAGCAGTGTGGCATTTGTTCCTTGTGTGCTGTTTGGTTGTGTGTTCAAACAAAAGGGCAGTGCTGTTTGTACAAGCTGACCTATGGAACCATCGACCATGCTCATTATTTGCACAAAACGGCTGCCTAGATTCATGATATTAGTGCCATCAGTTCATAGTCAAATACAGTGCTTTGTAATTGAGCTGCAATTCTTAGTGTATATACACAAGCCATTGACCCATGGATGCTCATAGACACTTTTAAAGAATAGCCTTAATAAAAATTCATCTGCCATTGCTGTAAATCTGTTGTAGCTACAATGCAGCACATATGCACTTTGCAGTAACTGAATCAAAATGTATCTTGCCGGCTGCAAACAGCCCTTTGGTGCACCTACAGTATATGGCCATCAAATATTTAACATACCATAGTGTAGTTGACGAGGATTTTTGCTGCAGAGTAAAGGTGAACAAACATGGCTTTTACTTCTGGACTGTTTGCTGAGGTGACGTCTGCACTGTGCTTTTCTCACCACAAAGTTCTCCCAAGCAGCAGAGTCACACAGAGGCAGACTACTGTTGGTTCTATTCTAATATCTGCACTAATTATCCATCGCTCGGGTTGTATGATCTGTGACAGCATTTTGAAAACAATCAACTCAGACACTGATTGGCATTAGACGCTCTCACAAACTGTCGAACTACGCAGACATAAGGCCAGAAATCTGTTATGTACCGATTAATTTTTAATAGATTTATCAATTATTGGGTAATTGATACAATTGTTCCTCATTAAATAAGTATTGGCTACACTAATGGCTCATGTTCCATTGGGAAAAACTGCCTAATTTGATCGATTTATGTAAGGTTGCAAATATTGCAGGGTTTTTTTTGTTTTTTTTTCCCGAGCTGTCAATGTTGTCATGGCAATTATCTGCAACACTGTGTGGCAGTTTAATGTGGCCTCAGTGTCTGTTCGTCAGTGTCTGCTGTTTAAATACACAAACATCCCAATAGGACTATTAATTAGGGAAGACCACACTAATCTCTCTGTGCAGAAGGATGAGGATGTAACCATAGGCTAGGTGTTTAATTTCATTCATTACGGCTTTTCATTCATCTATCAGCAATCTATCAATGGGTGAATAGAGAAATAAAAATCCAAGAATGCACTGAGAAAAATAAAGATCTAAATTGTTTGGTTTTCCGGTGACTCCCTGAGCCCCTCAGACTATTGCCCCCTCACAAGTGGTTTTTATTTTGAAAGCCATGCTCACACACAAACCATCAATAGCCCGTGCTTTTCTTTGCCTCGCAACATCCCCCTCCGTAGCTGTCATTCAATCTCACGTGACGTCAGTGACGACTTTGGCTGCTTTTGTGTTCCATTAAAAATAGCTGCTGGACAACCTGAGCAACAGTCTAATTTTATTTCATTACATCAGCAATGGTTCTTGGGGGGAAAAAAAACAAAAAAAAAACCTTGTGCCAGATCAAACTAGAACTGGCATGAAAACAGAGAACAGTGTCTCAGAGTCTTTTTAAATTAATATAATCTTGTTAAGGTACCTCGACTTTCTGTGTGTGAATTAATCCTTGAAAGTGAATATGTACCTGGGTGCAAAAGAAAGAACATTAAAGCCGCTTTATGGAGCACCGACACCACATGGCCGCTAAAGTGTTCATTTCATTCCCTAATATGCAACAGTGAGGCTACTCTAGTGTGATTTCACAGAAGGTCGCTGCAACCCACTTTAGCTGATTCTTCTTTTTCGGCAAAAATGTAAATGCCTGTAAGCAACTTGGTGAGTGAAGAAACCATCAGAGACATTTTCAGTGACACACATTTCCACTGCAAATCACCTTTTCTGTCCTTGACCAGCAGTCTTGGTCACGATTGATGGCTGATGCTGAACAACAAAGAAAATCTCTTACGGTAGAAGTTTCGGCCGCATGGCAAAATAGCCGTAGTTATTTTGTACCCCCAGTGGGTTTAAGTCTGGGTTTGAGGTTGATTGGGCCTTTCTGTGCTTTCTATGTTCTTCCTGTGCGTATGTGAGGTTTCTTTGGGTATTTTGGTTTACTTTGACAGTCTAAGGTGTTTGAGATTAATTGTTGACTAAGATTTCAGCAGGTATAGACTCCAGCAGCATGTGACCCAGCGGTTTAGAAGATATGTAGATGCTATAAGTTCTGTACATGTTCAGTAATCAATGGTTTATTTGTGGTAATTCTGCACATCCCTTCTTCTGCTAAATAATTTTATATTCATTCAAGAGCAGCAACATTCGTCTCCTATCATGAAGCAACTTGACCAAAATGAAAATTAATGTCTTTAGAAACCTCAGTGAAGACATTTTGCCAACTCTCACACAACCTTTCTTGCTTTAATTTGTATACATGTTTGTAAATAAATAAATCCCTCCCATCACATTTTGAAACCCTCAAGTTTCAAGTTTAGTCTAACAGATGGACGTGGGTAAAACTAATCCTAATGCCTATTAGCTGAATAAGTGAATAAAGCAGTCACTGGCATTATTGATGCTCCGTGCAGTCTGAAACAAAACACTGTGCTCAGACAATATTATCTTTATTCATTTAGGCTCCATCCTGGAATCCCTGAAGAGGTGTTGTCAATAAAACAACTGGCGCCTGAGATACTTACCTGTTGCTTGTACAAGAGCCTGTAAATACTGGAGAGGGTGTAGATTACCGTTTACCACTTGTTGTGTGGGTGTGTATGTGTGTGCGTGCGTGCGTGCGTGTGTGTGTATATGTGTGTATGTGTTGTAAGGTGTCAGCGTATGGCAAGTGTGGGTGGTTTGATAACGCAGCATAAAAGCAGCTGTCTTAAGCAGTTCCTGTGTAATTGTAATCCCTCTGATCAGACTCTCTGTAAACACCAGATAGTAAACCTAGCCTGGAGCTCAACTCAGTGTTGGACACACACATACACACATTTTCTCCTTTCTCTTCTCTTTCTCTGTATTTACTGTACCTCCTGCTTACATTTTAGTCCAATGACACCTGGATGTATGGTTACATACACATGTAGAATCACATACACACATACAGGCAAAGACACACATGAAGAAGCATCCTGGACCTCCAGAGAGTTCTTTTAAGTGAATTGGCATTTTAAATCCCGTGCACTAGCACTCGGTAGAATGAGTGGCCTCTTGCAGCTCGTGTGTTTTTGATTGGTTACCATCTGCAGAATTTAACATGATGACCCCCTTGTCCATTTGAAAATTTTGCACAGATGGTGCCCTTTGCCCTATTTATGCTCATGACCAAGTGTGATTCTTGTAAAACCCTCACTTGGGATCAAAGTGAGGGAGGGAGAGAGGGAAAACTCTACTCCATGTATCATTTTTTAAATCCTCCAAGTGCAGTGCCTGCATAAGACGGATGGAATGAACTCTTTTTGCTGCATTGCTCTAGGATGTCACTTTTTTATCACATGTTGTGCCAGAAGCTTCTGTTGAAATACTCTGCTTCTTTCTCTTTTTATTATTACTCTCTCTCTCCCTTGCTCTCTCTCACCTCTTTCCCTCCATGTGTAGCATTGATTGATGGGAGGAAACGTTACCTAAACTTGCTTTGCCTCTGTAAGGCATTTATAAAGGATACACAACTACATGTCTGGATGGCCTGACTGCATAATTCATGTCTTGGTGAGGAGCTAAATCCTGAACCCGCCCCCTTTCCCTTCTCACTCTGCTGTTCTCCCCAATTGTGTAATAGGTTTCATGTAGTCGTAAAAAAAAGCTGGTTGGGTGGCATCAAAATGCCAACCCTACCAGCTCTCAGATTTTTAAGATGCTATTTTTATGTACCCTTCATATTTCTAAACTATTCTAAGGAGAAGCATAATTACTGCAGCTGCAGCTGTTAGCTGAAAGATACAGAGAAATGTGACGTTTGGACCCCGAAGATGGTGGATGAAATAAAACCTCTTATTGCATACGTGTTTGGACTATTTGTACTTTATGTTGTGAATTAATGTGAAGCCTCAGAGGCTCCCACTTGAAATAAGACTCATGGAGGTCACATGTCTCATTGAGGGCTCACAGGACATGGCAGGTTAAAAACTTGCATATCCTGAGAATAAAACACAAACTTCACGCAAGCTCACATGAAACTCTCCTCACGGTGACTTGGTGGAAAAGTACTGCCATTAAGTCTTGTTGTCTAACAGTGGCAATTTGTTTATAGCTCCCTGGGCCATTTATAGTCACTTCCAAATATTTCTTGTTTCATTGCTCTGATATGAAGAAAAAAAAAAGAAACAAATTCCAGGATGCATACAATGGGGTGATTAGGATGACAGAACAGTTTTTTTAAAGGCATCCAGTGGAAATATTAACCTCTTTAAATTTCCTTTCTTCTTCTTTTTTTTTTTTTTTTTTTTTTTTGCAATTGTGATTTACAATATTATTCTGGTCAGTTTCACACTTTCCACAATATTTTTTTTATAGAAACTGATCTCCAAATAGTTATACAACAGGTTTATATGTGCACAGGACAAAGATGAGCAAAGTCTCCAGAACCCCCACAGTCTCTTGTGCAGACGGGTTCCCAAGATATTGTATAGTACCTTCATCATGGTTTTATTTTTTTAAGTGTTCTTTAATGTGTTGTGGTCTTCCTTCCACTGTTACGTCCTTCTCTGCCCCATCAGCTCTATCCTGGCCCTTACACGCTAATATTCGTCACCAGATGATATATCACACCCCACCCAGCAATTTCTCTTTATATTTGTTTGTTCATGACTTCGTCTCTGTGTGTCTGTCCATCATCTTTTGTTTCTAATGCTGCTATTGTAGCCAGGCCCGGCTTTTAAAATAGATCATTTGTTTTCAAGCAACCGTCTGGTAAAATAAAAGACAAAAAACAAAAGTTGCAGCACGCACATTGATATTCGCGATACAGCATGTACTCACTCACATTAACTCTATTCTGAGGGGGGAGATGACCAGAGACCATGACCTCGCCATCACACAGCAGGGCAGCTCAGCTATTGTAGTCATTGCTGTCGTGTCATGACGTGGGTGTTACGTGCTGCTGCTCCGGCTTGATTTCCTCAAAGTGACAGAGCTCACAGAACAAGTTGTTGTTTTCATGGTACTGGCAGGCTGACTTCGGAGGTTGTGTAGCATTTGGACAGGATGACAAAGAGAGACAGCCACTTCTTTGGGACTTTTTCTGTTGGGTACTGAAAGATTCATGTAGACAAAAGCACTTTTTACCAAAAACACGATTGTTAGAAAATGAGCAAAACATTTAGTATCGGACAAATTCAGACAGGCAGAGCATTTTTTGGAACGTTGAACTTTAGGTCTATAACAGGGCTTCAGCATTGATCTTAGTATGTTGTCTCATGGCTAATCAGCACTTAAGCGTGTGAAGCCGTGTGTGCCGCTTCATGTTCATTGATGTGAATGTCCCTTCATTGTATTCTCACCTGGGGCACTGCTGACCACCAGAACTCCCAATGGGTGGCTGTACTGTGCGCAAATATTTTGGCATTATCGAGACTGTTGACTGTTTGGCCACTGTGGCTTTATGTGTTTGGGAGAGTGTGTGCAGCACATGATAGGTTAACAGCTGGGGTGGACTTGGCTAATGTAGTCGGAAATGCTCAAGCCGGGGAACAGCTGCAGGCTAACTGGATCAGTCGATTGTCACATGACAACTGAGGGAAAATATCATTCCATTCATATCCTAAATAGCGTGCTAAAACCAGAGGTTGATAGATTTAATGCACATAGGGAATCCTATGAACATTGCTATAATTTTGAAGCACCTTTTTGAGCAAATTATTGCATAATGTTGTCAAGCATCAATTTTATTTGTAATGTTAGGATCAGTTTAACAGCATTCTGCTCTGATTTGTCTTGAAATAAGTACATTTGTAATGTTACAATCTATGAAAATAGCAGCATAGATGAGGTCTCCTGCCGCTGAAGTAAGGGAGAACTACCATCCCATACAATGCCTACTGTTCTGGAATAACCTCATTTGTTATAGTTCAGCTCTTCCGAGTTCAGACAGGGACACAACTTGGTCATTTAAAAAAAAAAAAAAAAGAAAGAAAAAAAAAAAAAAGATTTTTATTTTTTCAAAAACAGATTTCGGCTTCTCTTCCTCTCACACAGAAACAAACGCTTGGACATTTTCCCAACCTGATACAAGTGAAACGAGCATAGATTTTTGTCTCTCTCAAATGCATCATCAGGAAACTGAGCCATCAAACACTAATCCCATATATTTGATGATTCAGATAGCGTTGGCGTTAGCTGTTCCTAAATCTCTTCTCTCTGAATGTCTGGATTTGGATCCTTTATGTAATTCTGCTTCAAGGCCGAGTTGGGAGTTCTCAGTCAACTGCAATTAACAGTTTTTGTCATCCCTCAATAGGTAAACCATAATACATGTTCTTTTTTTTCAGGATGTTGTATTTCATTTTTCAAATTTGATTTACTTCTAATGGAAGGAACAATTGTTCCTCACTCACTTTATGCTGGTTTGTTCTCTATATGTCCTCATCTTCTTTTAGAGATTTAAATCCAGATGTATTTAGCCTCTACACTGCTAAGGCTTTCCTGAACAACAACTTGATTCCCTGTGAAGAAAAATGTGCATACAATGCACAACCAGTAAGATTTGTTTAAAACAAAGAAAGTGAGGGATATCTCCAGGATGATTTATTTTTTATATAAGAAATCATGAAGAAAAATAGGAATAATAATAATTTAAAACCAATCTTTTGATCCTACAGCCAGTAATACCAGAACCTTTTAATGTGATGAGAGTCTGGTCCTAAATAAAATGTTCTACTTGGTGTGAGATAAAGAAGGTGTTGCTTGACTTTACAGTGAATCGCAAGAGTTTCACTCTTGATTTGCATTTCCAGCCCTGCTTTACTTGGATTTCAAAGATACATTTATTTAAGAATGACACCCAAATAAGTTAAATATAAATAAACACTTATATAGTTTTGATGTGTAAATAATTTAGAATAGTACTTTTTATACAATATGGGAGTTGTTGTTTTGGTGACTAAAGTGCTTATTGTGCTTGATTTGAAACTGAATAAATGCAAAGTCAACATTGGAAAAAAAGGAAATGATATCAAAATGACACTTCTTTGTGAGAATGATTCAAATCACATTCAATTAGAAGTAAGACTACACATTAATTCCTTTTGAAATATGAAAAATGCTTAAAAATGAGGAACAGGAGCCTTTGTTCATATGTCTGCCTTGCTTGGAGTTTACATCCAACCCTTTCTCCATCCTCTCCCTGTGCCTGCTTTTCATGTGAATCACTGAAGAGTTCCTGTTGAAAGACTGTGAATCATTAGTGTTTGCAACATGCCTTCAGTGAATTTCTGTAGTGCTGGGGCTCACTAATGGCATTTTAAGGTCACCTCCTTTTGTGTACTCCACCTTCTACTCCCGTTCTTCAAAACTGAGCACATGCATTCATTTCTCCACTTACCTTCTCCTCCTTTTTCCCCATTGCCCCTCATCCCTGTCTAGAAAACAAGAGAGGCAGTGAATGAGCTTTTCCAAACTAAAATGTCAGCAGCTTTGATCATCCAGGTTTGGATTCGTAGTGATTGAGTTAGCAGAGAGGTTACGTAGGCTCAAGGAATTTCTTTTGGTAAAGTAATTAATGAAGAGGCTTGTCACAGCCTGTGCACGCTCAGCGCTGATATGATTATATGCTTCTCATATCTAATTACACAACAAATGTTACCATCTATGAGATTTAGGGTCTGATCTATTATATGTTGTGAGTATGAAAACAGGCGCAAACCTGATATTACTTGTTATTCTACTAACACAGTGCAGTGAAGATGGAACCTGACGCACAAAATAACCTGATGCCCTTTCGATTTGGAGTTTTTGCCTTCATGAATATAGAATATCAGAGATGTGGACCAGATCATGCAAAGTAATAGGTGTATACTAATGGATTGATTTACAACATATGATGGGATTTTGATGTTTTTGTTAACATTTATCTTGTTCACCGTTGTTCTGTTTGTTTTTTAACCATTTCAAATGGAGGTGCGAATCGCTCAGTCTTTAGTTGAAATGCTGCTCTTATTGTGGTGAGACGCATTTCCTCAACTGCCTCCCTACAACCTTTGTTTGTGGAAAACACAGAAAATATCTTATATCGAATAATATATGACATATTTTTTGAGTTGTATACTTTTAGTGCAGTCTTTCTGAATCCCTTCTGTTACATTTATATTTGACTTTTTTTTTTTTGTATTTCACCCAGACCAAGATTTCTTTGATGTAATTCTTCACTATGCTTGATAATTTCAACATTTAATACTACATGGTGTTACATTTAATTTTATGCTTTCAGGACTTAGTGTCAAATCAATCACCCCATAAAAAAAACAACAACAAAAAAAAACCAACCACAAAAAACACTGAAACCTTACTATTTCCAGTAGATTGTGTAAACAAGATCTAATGCAGGCAGAACCATAAGATAAAACATTATTTTTTGCACGTGATGTCACGAATGGTTTTGTTTTGTAGTTGCTCACCATGCAAATTGAAAGTGCAACCTTTAAAGAGGTACAAATAGGTCATTCACATTTTCAGTTTCTAATAGCGCAGTGTTTAGGTAACTCTGAAGCAGAAATGAAAACCCCACATTGACTCATAGCAGTTGATAGAAGCAGAATGAGTGTGTGCAACGTAAAAGAACAGAGGTCTATGATGGTCAGCGCAGCATTAGCAGCAGAAAGGCAGTATACAGGTCTCATTATATAATCATTCTGACAGGAAAAGAGTGCACATTCAATCGGTTGAGACAAGTGATTAAACAATATCTGATGACAGATCCTGATGCCAGTCCACAGCGTATAAACTGCCAAATGATTGGTTTCTTATCGGCTTGGATTTATTGGATTCTGTAGATTTATACCCGTTGTGCTGCAGACCGGTAATGCTGGTCGTCCTGAACCCACCGTTTCTCTCTCTCTCGCTTCGCTCTGAGCTGCAGGCTTCACACTGAGATTGCCTCCTGTTATGTAACGAGCCAGACGACAGCGTTCTGTTGGCAGCAAACGTGTGTGTTTGTGTTTTGTATGTGTGTGTTTGTTGGGCCTAGAAGGCCACCATAGCCACCAAACCAATGAAGGACACATTTGTGACATTTGCAACCTCCAGAGTGATTTACTCGATGCTGAAGTGCAGGTTATCTCTTTTTTGTTCGGTCTTTGTTGAGATAAGATATTGTAAGTGTATTCATCTGTGGCCAAAAGTGCTCATATAAAGCCAGAACACAATCTAATTTCTAATATTGAACTCAATAAAGAGAGTTTTTCTTGGGACTACAATCTATTTTGGGTTATATATTTTTTTTCCATGTTAAGTGTTGCTTGCGGTGAAGCACGGAGTGAATCAGCTGCTTCAGATTTCACCTTCAATTAACTGAGCGTATGATTTGAGAGCAGATGTTCTTCTTCTTCAGGGCTTGTTGCAACTTCTTTATTGTTTTACTTCTTGTTTTTTCACACGTTATATTGAGTCAGGTTCAGTGAGCACACTTTTTGAATTGTTAACACTGCATACTGCACAGTTTGCAGACCCTCATCTTGAGTTGTTCATGTTAATATGAACTAAGTAATCTTATAATGAAACTGCTTTTACATATTTGTGTGAATACGAATTTGGAGAAAGCATTTCTTAAAGGCACCCTACAGGGATACCAAAGGTTTGTAAGGACTAATCCAATTTACTGTTCTATCACTGAGACATTGCACAGCTTATTATGATTTTTGTGAAGCCTATGAAACAGATTAACAAAACCACACCCAGTCATTCTGAAGAGATTATAACAACTGCATGATGATTTCTATTTGCACGCTTACTGTGTCAGTGTGGCATTAAATCTTTGCAAATCCAAAGATGTTAAGTTCAATATCAGTTCATAGAGGCGATCGTTGCCATGCTAATCGTCTTGAGCATAAAAGAAGACACTTTTACTTTTCAAATCCTTGATTGATGATGAACCTCACCTCGTGAAAACATGCTTCCAAATACCTGAAACCACAGCCTGATGGACAAGCACCACGCCATCCAGACTTTGTAACCTGATTGTGCGACATTCAGTGTCAAGCAGAGTCGACGTGAATGGAGCCTGAATCGTATGTGATTTTTGAGGGGGATTTGAGGTATGATATAGCGTAAGCTACTTGGTGTCACTTGATGCTCAGGCTTTAGTGATCCTATTACACTCGAACCTCCCCCCTCAAGGCTTCAGTCTTCCTGAAGTCATAGGCCAAAAGATCGACAGGCAGAGGTACATGCTCCACAATCCTATTTGCTCTTGTCAGCTCCTAATTGCATTGAAAAAAAAAAAAAGATCCTTTGCATTAATCTGCCTGAGCAGGGGTGTGTGTTTGATCCCAGCCTGTTGACACAGTATTCATGAGCATGATTGTGATGAAAGTTCTGAGTGTGAGAAGATGTTTAATTTCTGTGCCAATGAGCGTTGGCGTGCTCAGTTGCTCTTTTTCACCATTTAAGATTCTCTGCATTAAATCCTCCATGCAGCAACCATGAAAGGGGAAATATAATAATGTTGGAGCCCGCATGCCGCGTCCGTGCAAGTGCCCATGTGCGTGCTTGCGTTTTGGAATTCAGTCTTTGTGGAACCCATAAATTTGGATCATCCTTGGGTATGCCTCATTAGCTCCAGCTTCTTGGCAGGACCCTGCAAGAGTTAAGATGTAGTTTGGCGAATAATCAGTTGGGATCAGCTCCAGCAGTCTTATAGAGGTCTAAAAGGTGGACGGATGGATGATTACAATTAGCTCACACCAGAGTTAAAGACACTCAATGATGATTCTTAATGTTAAAAGAGAAACAGTCGCTAATGAAGACATTTGCTCAATGAGAAGGCCCCCAAAACCTGCACACGCGTGCGTGCGTGCAGGTTTTGGGGGCAGGTTTTTCTGGCGCGTGCGTGCGCACCAAATCAACTTGAGATATTTTTAACTAGCTGATGATAAAAATGAGGATCATAAACTAATGCTACAAATATTTGTGTCAAGAGAAAAAGAGAAACCAAGACAGATTTGATAAATATGTGCACCAATAAACAGCCATTTCCATGTTTTGAGGAAAACATAAGAGCAAAATAACAGTGGAAGAAACAATAATTAAAAGCTTAACTTAGTTTTAAAGGAAGCAGTTGTCTCCACAGATGTTTTGCAAAATAAGAAATTGGTTGTCACATTGTTCAGAACCATACTTTTATGTAGCCAGTTTTACAGACCGAGAGTCCTCAACTAATGAATTAAGTGGAACTATGTAGATACCTGTGTTAAAAAAGACTTTGATAAAAGTAAAAGTCAAGATGATCTTAACAGAAGACATTCTGAAATTACTCTAAATCCCCAAATTTGTTTTTATTGATACCCTGTGCCTTTCCTCCGTCATATTGAACATTTTCAGGGATTTTGCAGACTGTCATTATAATGATTTTGATAGAAATACCAAGTTTGCCCATGTGGATACAGCTGCTCAATCATTAGCGATGACACAGATCATTAATCAATTTTATACTAAATTACTTCTCATTTGGAAAACCAAGTAATATCCTGGTGGGACATTATAAGAGGCAATATGGGTTTATTTTCTAAGATCTTGTATAAAGCCTGCAGTATTGCCTGCTCATGCAAACAGATTGTGATTTCATTGTACCTGCGCTACAGCAAAAGAGACATTCTGTGCAAACTGGAATATTCAAATCAAAGTTTTGCATGCGATCACCATTGAAAGATTGGATGGCGCAATGATGGCGGAATTTTTTTTTTTTTTTTATTCTACTATAATGCAGCAAATTGTAATTCTTGAACAAATGCCTTTTATCTTCAATAACAACAGCACTGGTGGTAACTGATTTGCTCCTTTTCAAACCTGTTGAAAATAGCAAGCGTTTTTTTCAGGTTTAAAAGCTTGCAAGCCGTAAATTATCATCCTCCCAGTATTTTACTCAATCTGTCCAACAAACCAGACATTCCATCTCCATGAATTCAGTCTTGCTGCAGGTATTGTGTGAGTTGTTTTGTGCATCAGACAGATGCGAGACTCTCATTAGATCAGCTTCCACATTTGCTTACACACAATATCACATTTGTGCACAATTTTATAGACCAGGAAAAACAACTGAAGCATTTATTTCAGAATTACGTTTTCACATTTGAAAGTGACGCTTGAAGTCTTATTGTCAACTATTATTGAAATAACTTGAAATTCGTCCGCTTTTGAAGCTCTAGTATCACAAACTCGGTGTAACTTTAGATTGACTTCATAAAGAACTTAAGTTAAGTACAGATACAGAAAAAATACCACTTAAGTAGGGTAAGAAAGTAAAAAATACAGTTGTTCTTCCTCAGTCAGTTTCTCCAATATTTTTTGTGCCAGTATTATGTTAATATCTCAAAACCTTCAACAGTTTCTCCGATTAACCAGGTTCAGATTTTAAAGTCACTTTTCACCTCAGTGGTAAAATGATGCAACATTTTCAAAGCTTACATACAGAAGAGCTAGAAGAAAATATAATCACATCACTTTAATAAGTAGTTTTATTCTATTCAGATAGGATAGTACTCTTGAGTACTTTATTTCCAGGGCAGTATTAACTACCTTGAAAGCGCTTATGGCGACTATAATCATCTCTCCCCCACCCTGCAACACTGGTTTCTTAGAAACACAGATTGAACATAAAGCCAGCGTCACTATTCATTCGTAAAACAACTGTGCGTTTTTATATAGATGTTTGTCCTTCATGTTGAAAGTATTATTAGGATTATGACATGCAAATGCCATCCCTGACCTGCTTGACTCCCCACACAGACATGCTCGTAACAGATGGCGTACAACATATATTATCATCATGAGGGAGAAGAGGATTTCAGAATGTGGAAAATTAGGCTCTCTCGAAGGTCTTTTTTTTCTTTTTTAAATGCCGGATCAATACTTTTTCCTTATGAGTGCTGAGTGTGTCTATCACTGGACCTTCACCAACAGTTTGAAACCATTTATCTCTGCAGACAGAACACATTGGCAGCCAGAATGTATTCCTGTCCCTCAGCTCCACCTGCTTATCTCCCTGTTCTGCACACACACAACACACGTATACGCATGCATGCACACAAAAACAAAGCCACCCACACCTCATGATAATGAAAAAAATAGGTAAACGCAACTTCATTCAGTGTGACGTTATGCTAATTTTCCATCCAATTATAAGATCAGCATGTGTCTCACAGATCAAACTCTGAAAACTGCATCTTACACAACATCTGAAAAGTTTCCGCATGACACGTTATGTTTCAACAGTGTCAAAGTTCAGTGAAGCTCCACCTCTTTTGATTGTGATGAAATACACAGGGGTGGGAAAGAACTTCACACAATTTGATTTTCAGATAGAAAGACTTCTAACTGCTCTGAAAACTCCAAACCATAGCTTCTTTAAATGTTGCTCAAACTGAATAGTTTATCTGTGGGAGCATGACTGAAGCCATGGACTTGAATTGTGTTTCTACTGAGTAACTACAAACACTAGTGCTCTTCTATGGATCTTGCATTCTTTATAATAATGGAATTAGATTGCAAATAAGTTTTAATATACTATTAATTTAACAAGAAAGCATCCATTAAGTTGTGCACTTTAGAGGAAATATGTTATATCGTGTCATGAAGTTAATTGTCATTAACAGTAAAGATAATAAAGGTATACAGAGTACGGAAAGTGGCAGTAAAAATTAAGCATGCACATCTTTTTTTTTGCTATTTTATGTATATGTTAATTGGCATTGCTCTGGTTAGCTAGAAATTAATCTGATGATTACGAAACTATATCCTCTCCAGTTTCATCACGCCATGCAGCCCCTGGTTATGATGAAAATGTGCAACAACGAAGAACAAGTAGGAAAAAAACAAGGCGGAGAAAGAAGACTGACAAACAATGAGATCAGAGGGATGAAAGAGCTTGAATAAAAATGCAAGCTCATTCTGCGTTTCAAAGAAAACCCCAAGTTCAACTCGACTTGCTTTCCCCGCTGTCTGCAAGGTGACTTACCACCAAAATAAAACTATTCTTTCTTGAGACGGAGCCACACCGAAGTAAAGGTATCCCAGAAGACAATGTGCTAGATTTTGCTCCTTGTAAAACCGCATTGAGGCCAGGCTATTTTTGAAACAGAAACCCTTTGGCAATGGACCTGTTTCTGTGCTTAATTCTGATTCTAATTTAGTGAGTGTGCTATTCCTCAAGCCCGCCATGAACGCGCTCCACCTCACTGATGGATATGAGCCATGACTCGAGCAAAGTGTGCAAATTGCAGCTCATATATGAAAGTGAGGTTCATTTTTTTTCCTGAGCCTGACTGTGCTTCAGTTGATTACACACGTCCTTGAACCCTATGTGAACACGACGTAGGGGGCATCTGTGAGCACTGATGACGCTCTCGCATATTACGCCTGCTCTTCTGTCGCAACATATTATCCAGACTCACGATCTCACTTGATTCATACTACGCATGGTAAATACTATCCAAACAAATACCGGCATTCTTCCATACAATCTCTACATATCCTGTACGGCTTCTTAAACAGATGAACAGCTAACCACCATCTCTCTTCTTTGTTCCCATTTCGTCTCATCTTGAGATTTATTCCTGTCAGAGAGGCAAGGGCATCTATTGCATGCTGCTGAAGGTCCAATTTGGTATCAGCACTGCCTATAGATCACAGGTTATCATGAACCAGCGTGACAGCTCACTCTGAGTGGCTGGTCTGATAGAGAGTGAGGTCTGAGGCCCTGCTGCATCGTCCATCACGCTTCCTTCAGTCCCAATATGCGCTCTTCATCAAGGCCGGGGCAAGGATGAACGTTGTAAGAGATGGTGCCCGCTCTTTCCCCTCTTGTCACTCATTTTTATTACATCTGATGAACCGACAGTTGACTCATTAATAAATGCCGGCTGAAATTAGAAATTTGCTTAAGTTTTGAGTCTGTCTCACATGTTGAAGTATTTACCTCAGTTAGGAATACACCCACAGAAGTAGAGAGGAGGATACAGAGGAAATACATTATGCTAAACTCTGATTTCACCAGTGGATGTAAATCTCTGCACATGTACTGACGGGACAAGTCTTTAAGTCTGTTTTGTGAAAAAATACAAACTGAGACATCACTTCCGTCAAGGAGTTTAAAATGTTCTATTGCGTTCAAGGAGGCATGGCATACTGTATAATCGCTGCTGGTCTGTATCTCAGGAGCAGGGAATGGGATATTATTTCTAGAAGGAATATCTGTCATCCAAACAGCAATACAAGTTTTATCACTGGTGCAGTTTTTGTGGTGATTGATCTTGATGGATATCTTGGGTGTGGGTGTGCATATACTCCCGACAGATGGAGGGTGTTCAGGAGTTCGCACTCAAATAGTCTCTCCATATTGATTTTCCTCAACTTGGCATATTTTCAAACTGGCTGATGAACACCAGGAATTTAAAGCTCCATTATAAACCAATGCAACAAACACTTTTCTTTCAAGGGGAAAAAGTGAAATATATGTTCAATAATCAGCGATTTTCCAATGTAGTTGTTCACTTGAGTAAAAACAAATTGTAACGAAAAACAAATAGTAGCGGAAGAAGCAATAATCAAAAGTTAAACTTTATGCTTTGAAAGACAAAATTGTATTCTTAACAGATGTCTTAAAAGATAAGAATTTTGTTGTAATCTAATCTGTGACATTTTTCTGAAACATACGTTTATTGTTAGTCTAACAGGGTGAAAGTCCTCATGAAAAGATGTGTCAAAAAAGAGGAGTAGTTCAATGGTAAATCATAAAATTGTATTTAATTGATACATCATTTCTTAAACTTTTTCAGGGATTCTGGTCGTGTCATATGTACATGCATGAGGACATGTACACAAGTTCATTATAATGCTTATTATTGTAATACTATATTTGTGAGTATGTAGGACCTGTGTGATGTTTGTGTTGCATTTGATCCAGGAGGCTGAAAGAGGCACAGCTCTACTGAAGAAGTCCTGTAGAAGGAAAGGCATGTTGCTATTTCCGGGATAAGATGAGCCTTTGTGGACAAGACAGATCTTACCATTTGTGAGATGTATAAAAATGTTGGACACCTATTGAATGTGTCTGTGTGTGTTTATTAATCTTGGTTTTGTAAAGATACTATCTGTACTTTGTGTAAAAAAAAAAAAGAATACAAAAACAATCAAAGGTTCATGGGAGTCAGTCCGTGTTGTGTGTCTATAAATCAAAACATTTTAGTTTATGTTGTATACCATGCTCCTCTGGGAACTTTGACGGCCGTGTAATCCATTCATGTTTTCACAATCTGAATGAGCAAATGAGAATTTGAGGGAGTAAAAGTGACTCGCTCTATTATGTGTTGTTCATCTCATTTGAAAATAAAAAACATTTATTTTCACACATCATAAAGGAAAGATGAAATAAGCATTGCAGAGATTGCTGACTTATTCTATACAGCCATTTACATTCAGTAATAAAAATTTCAGCGAGAGACTTGGCACTCAAATTCATTAGGAAGAGAAGATACAGTTTATGTGGAGCCATTTACTTGTAGCTAATCCATAAACAGTGAGAAAATAGGTCAATGATCCAAGCCAAGTAGGGATTGTGCCCAGAAGAGGACAAATGCAATACGTCCAATATATACAGACAGAAACACAGGGATTTTCACAGGATACCAAAATTCCTACACACACATGCAGAGTGATGTATGTAAAGCTCTCCTTTGTGCTACTTGCCGTAAGCATGAGTGTGTAGTGAATCTAGGCACCGCGGTGTGAACTGGAGGTCTGTGCATGCCTTTGCATCTGCTTGCCTACACGTACAGTTAAAGGGGTTGTACATCTGGTAATC
>OMNM01064246.1:3315-19912 GCA_900302745.1 Parablennius parvicornis | reverse complement strand
GTTGTGAATTTAAAAATCAAGTTTGAAGATTCTATTAGTCTTTTTACTTGTAATAAGAAAATATGCCTATTGATTCAATATACTATCATGACTTATCATAGTTCAACATTTTCAGTTAATCAAAAACCAATTTGATTTTAAGTTCTGTTAATGTAAAATACAATTTGATGACATGTCAACGGCCCACAGTTTCCCACATGTGCGGGCATGTTCATCAGCATTCAAGACAAACTTGTTGATCCTTAATGTGGTTAATGTTAAGTGATTTTAAGTGATGCTTAATTAAACATTATTTGCATTTGTTCAGTATTCTGTTGGTGATAGCCCACTGGAACCGGTTTCAGCCTGGACGGATGCTTCCGTGGTGGACGTTTTCCGGATGGATGTGGTGCGAGTCTGCAAGGGCTGACGTGCAGCTCCGGTACTGAACCGCTGCCTGCCTCTGCGCGGGCAGGCAGCTCCAATGAGGGGCTGCTGCCTCTGGAGACGTGATTCGCAGGCAGGTGCGCCGTCACCTCACGTCTCAAGGATCGGTGTACCCTCGTTGGAGCTGCCTGCTCGTACTGAGCCCGTGAGGAGGCGAGCGGTGCGGGCGGCCATCTGGCGCTGGAGCTGCTTGTCGACTCCTGCGGGACCGCACCACGTCTGTCCGGAGGGCGTCTGCCACGGAGACGTCTTTCCAGGCTGAAACCGTTTTATTGTGGCCAAAAAGCATCTTCACCTTACTTAAAACATTAGGTTGGATCAACTTAAATAGTTGCATTCATGTTACTTAGAAATTATCATTCACCATACTCAACATATTGCTTTGAATCAATGCAAATCTGCCAGTTGGCTTAACTTAAAAATTCTACTGAAGAAGGTTAACATAATTTTTTTTTTGTTGAACCAATGTTTTATTTTTAGAGTGAACCTGAAGGAGTGATGATGCATGCATGTGAATGTACAAACTGGGAACTGCAAATTAATTGCCCCTTGTGGAATGAATAAAGATGTCTGAATCTGAATCTACCTCTTTGAAGGTCTCTGTTGGTCACTGGTCAGTCTTGGAATCTAATGTTTTAAAGTGTGTAATGATCTTGTATGAACCCACTTTTCTAATTAATCTGGCCCTACATTCTCTTAGCTGTGTGGGAAGAGTTCAAGAGTAGACTGTTCAAGAGCATTTTCATGCTTCCAACAAAATTTCCATGCACTAAAAGTGCTGATATCTTTCACTCATTACAAATTGCAATCTGTAAAATTTAAGTAACGTGAGCATTGTGTTATAGGTGGCAGTAATGAGTCGGTCTAGTGTCCAGTTTTTAAAGGGGTCATATTATCCATCTTTTTGACACTTTCACATGAGTCTTGTTGGTCTAAAAACTTTGTATTTAAAATTTCCCCAAAATCCATATGTCTCCATATTTTTCTCGTTTGAATATTGGATAATAGGAGCTTCATTCACAATCTGCTGTGTCTGTGTGAGCTGGACTGGCTCCCCCCACACATGCCCATCTTGGGAAGAGGAGGAAGTACTTCCTCTGGTGGTGCCATGTTCCAGATCAGAGCTGACTATTGGTGAGAGGAGTCAAAGGGAGGGCCTACCTTGATTGTGATTGGCTAAACCCCTGATGACATTATATAGGGTTTGATTTTTGATTGGCTTGTTGGAGCAACACACTTTTTAAAAACTGAAACAAGCTCGGGAGAGAGAGGACGGACTTTCTTCACTTCAAGGGTGTTATTCCAGGTATAGCAATGATTATTACTGTTGTAAAATCTTTACAAAGTGAATTTTGCTACTATGAGTTTGGTGAGTTACTTCCAAGATCTCGAAGTCCCAATAATATTGTATTTGAAGTGAAACTGCATTTTTTGTATACATTTTCTTCCATCACATTTTCATTAAAACTAAAAAATGAATGCTGCTACCTAAATATGTCAATTTTACTACTTAAATTATCACATTTTAATTGATACAAAAGCTTATTCAAAGAGTGTGATGAACTTTTGTTCAAAATAAATAAAGTTCTAATCTCATCCCTCCACAGATCAGATAACCTCAGTTTTCCCAAATAAGCATCTATTAATACTCTCAAACTTGCAGCTGCTTTTTTAGGCTTTTAATTGCTTAAAAACAAACGACCCACCCTGGCCCCGTGGCCCCATCCAGTCCTCGACTGCTTCTATTTCCAGCACAAATAGGGATAAAAATATTTGTTGTGAGCTGCTTCTCCTTCTGGAGCCGAGGTTCGATTGAGTCATGTGGAACAAAGTCACGTTTCATGTTTATTTTTACAACTGACACGGCTGACATTATGAGCCACCACCGCTAACTCTGTCAACTTTGTCAGTGAGTTGTTGTTTTGGAGGTGTAAATAGTCAGGAAGACCAGTGAGAGAAATCAGAGAGGGAACATTTGCAATCTACACGCTTTACAGTGGTAAAAAGCTTGATGATCAATTTATAGGATACACAAGATAAAGTGATATTAATAAGATGTTATCTATCTTCTCCAAAAAAAAAAAAAAAAAAAAACTTTCTAATTGTAGACTTCCGATCAATAAAGCCAGGACTTACTTTTGTACTCCTGATTTCTGCTGCTTGCATTAAGTGTGGACCGTCCATGATTAACTGAGCTTTGCGTGCCACCTTGTGGTGAGCAGGTGAAGTTTTATCTGAAAAATAAATTTGTAACGGTCATGTTTCTGTTTTAAAAAAACATGGTTCATGTTTTGTCTTCTGTGTTTTCACTGAAACAAATCTCATCTGAAAACTGAAGCATTTTGTGATGCCAAATAATGAGAAAAATATTTTATTCAAGGAGATAGAGATTTTTTTTTTTTTTTTTTACAGAGGAAAAACAAAAAATATCACCATTGTATGTATTTAAGTTTTCATCTTTACCAAATGCAAAATGTTGTGTGTATAGGCTTGCTTGATTTGTATTGAGACATTAAAGGGTTAAAATATGAAGTTTTCATGGATTTTTATTGAAATGGATTAGCTACAGTCCAGACAGGATCCATCCATGGATTTTCATATCACTTAGACCACGGGTGTCCAAACTCGGTCCTCGAGGGCCGGCGTCCTTCAGGTTTTAGCTCTCCCTGCTCCAGCATACCTGAATCTAATGATGATGTCATCACCAAGGTTGTGAAAAAGCCCAATAACGAGCCTCCTATTGAAATCAGCTGTGTTGCAACTGGGAGAGACAGAAACCACGCAGGACACCGGCCCTCCAGGACTGAGCTTGGACACCCCTGACTTAGACACTAACTCACCTTAAAACACGTGGTTTTGGACGATGGGAGTAAAGCAAACCAGAAGGTCACTAGCACAGCGGTGATACGTCATATTCAACTACGTATATTGTCATTTATATTTGAAATTAGCGAGAAAAATGAGCTGCTAACTTTACTCAATGATTAAACCAGAGATCATAAAGAAAAAAAATGCTTCAATAGAGACTTGATGAAGATTTTAAAACATTTGGTGTGGTGAAGATTTGGCTGTAATCAGCCGTCAGACCTGAGCAGCGAAGGATTAAGACAAGGAGGTCAAAAGTTGTCATTTGCAAATGAGTCCATAAAGTTGTCAAATCTCCATTGTGATGTTGGTCAGGTAGGATGAAAAGGGAAGAGGAACATAACTCCTCTCATTATGGCACATCATTCGAAGCCTCTATCAAAAATACACCTCTCAATACTCCGCTACACATGTTTCCATCTATACTGAGCATAATACCTTGACACTTTCTCTAAACTTGAATATAGATAATATTTCATTACTTCATTAACTTCATTATTATCCCTAAAACATATGTAGACAAGTATAGTCTACCCTATGCTGATTTTGCATGTGGAATAAATGCGTAGAAGGTTGAAAATTTGTATTGTTTCAGCTGTAGTTCATAGCAGCACACAGTAAAAGCAACATAACCAGGATCCTGTACAAGTCACCAGTCCAGACAAAACACACACACACACACTAACATTTGGAGTCAACAATTGACCACACCTGTTTGCTTTTGGACAATGGGAGGAAACCGATGCAAATGCGGAGAGAATGTGCAAATTCCATGGACGGCCAGATATAGTGTTTTTCAGCTCAGAGGGATTGCAATATTTCAAAGAGTATGCACACACTGACAGACAGACACATTTTAACTTTAGCCCTAATAGCACAACTTCATCCTCACATGCATGTAATGTTTTGGCTTAACTTAAAACTACTAAAATAATACCATGTAAAATTACAAACACTAATTATAATGAAATTATAATGAAATGAAATTATAATAAAAGCAAGACATTTTCTAATGCCTTAAAGTATACAAAGGCAGTTAGTAATCTAATCTGATTAATTTAGCCGGAAAAAACTCAACTTTACTCTTCCTTTTGCCAGAACGACGGCACCTCGGTGGCCGGAGACAAACTGTGGAATGCCTTGGATTTAAAGAAGTCCTGTACTGAGCGCCAATTTAAAAGACGAATCAAATGAACAATTAAATTGTATGAGCCACAATAAGTTAAATGTAACACTGATTTTGCTGAAATATCATTTGTGTCCGTGAAATCCAGTCAATATTTTGTAAGCTATGAGCTACCATAAATTAAATGTAACCTTGATTTTGATTCTGTTTAATTACACGATTTGCATCTGTGACTGATTTGAATATCCTGTATAATTGCACATTAGTCCATCCTGCATATATTGTTCCTGTTCTTGCATTTTTAAGAAAAGGGCACCCACTATAAGTTATCATATTTGTGCTCCTTCTCAATTATGCAAGCACACAATGGAAAGTTTCATGAAATGTGATAAAAAGAAAACATGATCGATATAAAGAAGAAAAAAATAATTGCTAAACTAAAGATCCATTTATTTGATTTGAATATTTATTCATGATTTTCGGCATTTAACAAAATGCTGTGTCACTCCATCAGAACACACTTCACATCCCATTGTGATTGTCAAAAATTAGACTTATCTCTTACTGACACATTTATATTTTCTTTAAAACATCAGTAGAAATTCAATCTATTTAAGCCTACATAACCTGTAACATTCTGACTTTTCATTTGCCTGCATGCTGCCGACACTGAAGCCGTTTCCTTGTTATTTTCTGTCCTTCTGTCTCGTGCGTTCACAGTGTTCTAAAAAGGTTGCTGCATGTCAGTATGCTGATGAGCCAGATGGTGGCAGTCTATGAATAATGCAGCTCTGCCTTCAGGCAGACAGTTCCAAGCTGATCTGAGGTGAACTGAATGACACAGACACAGGCTCATGCTGAGTGCCGGGGTCCATCACTCAGGAGCGATGAAGGCCAACCAACACAAACACACTAATCAGCTCAGTCCATTAAATCAAGCTCATGTGATTTACAAGGAAAAAGTTACTTTTTTTGCATGAACGTTTGAAAAGCTCTTTTTATTGTGTGTATGTTAGGTTGTCATTTAGTTTTTTCTGATGAAATCTGCCAACTTAAAAATGCAATGGTTACACTAAGTTTGCATTTCTGTCATTTACAAAAAGTGAAACTCTAATCAAGAGCTGATTTAAACAATTATTTCCACAGAAAAAATGTGTGAGAAGTCTTACACTCAGTGGTTCTTTAGTAAAAAACAAAACAATATTTATTGAAACTGATTGGCCACTTGATTAGCTTCAGTACTGCTCTAATAATATTAATGAAAATCAGCCAATATGGCTCAATGTATTTCGATCAAATTGACCAAGGAAGACAACAGATGTTATATTAAAACAAACATTGTCATAATTAGTATAACCAGTGAAGACCATAGTGCAGTATACCATTAGTAGTGTAGTATGTAAATTTCAGGAAATTAAATGCTAGAAGCTTATAACATATTGAAACATTTTTGGGGGAAAAGATTCCAAAAGCTAATTGATTGGTCCTTGGATGATAACAAATTTGCCACAAAATTTCATGCAATTTGGATGAGTAGTTTCTGTAAAATGTTGGTAAAATACATACAAACCAATAAAAAAATACACAGACAAAAACATTCGCTCAACTTTCATTGGTAAAGGTAATCTGATGTCTTTGGGTCATTTCAATCTGGAGGATTACAAACTGCTCAGCAGGCTTGTAGAGGGCCACCTATCTGCAGAAGTATCGTCAAAAGAAAGAAGCATCAGCAGTCAAAAAACAGGTGTAAACATTGATCCCCACTGTGAATTCCTTCACTCAGAGAGAAAGAGAAATCATGCAAAATGGAAGGGCTTTATCTATTCATCAATATTTACTAATGCTTGTAAGCCTGTAACACTTAACTTTATCATAGAATTAGATTCAATGCTAAATAAGACAATTGTCAGAGGGATATTTGACCTCCATGAGGTGCCTCTTCCATCCGCTTTGCATGGGACTTTTTTGACAAAAAACAGACACAAAAAGCACATCAAAATGTGCAGAAAGTTTGGGAATAGATCGCTATGAAGATTAGAACAGTTTCTGAATAAATCGCAAAAAAAAAAAAACTGCAAAAAACGGATGGGAGAGGAACCTGTGGTGGACCTCAGTCTGTTGCCATGGAGACGCAGCATTGAGAGGCAGGCAAACAAAGTTGTAGTCCAGTCAGCTCAGAAACAATCGGCCAGTATGAAGCTGTTAGCTCTACTCCTCCTGATCTGCCTTCTAACTGGCTGCCAGTCAGCACCTTCACACCTCAGGTAGGTTTTTGTCCTCTGCCATGCATTAAGGCCTCCATACACTACAGGATTTTTCAGATCTACACAGAGCAAGAGACCACACACTTGAGGATCACAAAAGACAGATCGCGTAGCCAAACGTGACTTCAGTGTAAAACCTGGCATGTAGATGTAAACAAACTTGTTGCCACAAATCAACCTCGGGGAGATATTACGACTCAAGATTTTCTTTTATCGAGGTCACTTCAGGATTAACTCTGAGATTTCTGTACTACGAAGCAGATTCACTTCTTGCCGGGATAAAACATCCCAGTATTATGATGCTTAACTCAGAAGCAGAGAATGACAACGCCGTCTCCTGACCAATCAGATCTCTTGGAAATGACCTGCCTTTTTTTTTACACAATATCCTGATTGATGCGTGGATTGTCCCGCCCACTTGGAGAACTCAGAGCGCAGCTGAGCAGAGACGGAGTGTTGAGAGCGAAATTTTAACATAATATAATGATAAAAATAAGAAATCCTGGTCACTAAGGCTTTGAAGGCAGTTTTTATTCTTGTCTTGTTTCATGAGTGTTTACCTCCATGAGGGTTTATCTGTAATAACGACGTGAATAATAATGGTCACGTCTGATATTTATGGAGCACAAATCTACTCTGCCATCACGGTGATGAATTAATATTCAAACACAAATTACATTCACACCGGGGAAAAGACCTAAAAAAAAATGGATGGGAAATCTAAAGTTAAATAAGAGCAGTGAGGAATAATAAAGTCAAAATGAAAAGTAGTCAAAGTGCGTGCATGTCCGCTTTTATTGTCCAATGAATTAATATAGTATAATCTCTTGAAGTCACTCATTAACAAGTCGAGAACTTTATAGTTTTGGCTGCAGCAGCAGTGGTGCTTTAGGTCTGACTGGATTTCATGCCGGTTCATATGACATCACACACCCTACAGCTCGGCTCTGCTCGGTGCGGAACTATGGAGGTATTATTGGTGAAAAATGTTTGAGCACTTGTAAAAGTGGAATTTGTAGTTGTGTACTATGAGTTGTAGATGTATACCGGGAGTTTTGTACCTGTATAATTATTTTGTGTACCTGCAGAATTATTTTGTGTACTTGCAGAATAATTTTTTTCTGCACAAATACAACACCACACTTACACATTCACAACTTCTTAATTACAGGTGCACAAATGCTGTTTTACAAGTCACAGATTGAAAAACAGACACACTCACATTTTTCCTCCAATCATTGCAGTTAATATGGTGAAAAACATTAGTGCACCGGTATCATTGTGAAGTTCTTCCACACAACTCACAGATTGTTATTTTCAACGACAAGTTATTCTGCACCAGTCACAGATCCTTTTTAATCTCAACAACAAATCACACATCGCAGGTCCACTGAGATATCTGGTGAAAAAGATCTGTACGTTCCCTCCATGTAAAATAGGGCGGTGCTTATTTGAGACTGACAGATTTCACAGCCAATCGGAGGAGAGCGAGAGACTGCAACCAGCGCAGCTCCTGGCTGCTGCAGCTCCGCTATCGTCCGAAGCCGAAAGTTTCTCCAGGGTTGTCCGAAGCCGTCGGAAAACTTTCTCAATCCGAACAGCTGTGTTCATTTCCCGCTGGGTCTCTTCCACATTCTGTTACTGAAAGGACTGTCCGATTTCAGGACGTCTTCCAAGCAGCGCTAACTTTTCCTCTCTGCCTCGATACATGCAAGCTGATTGGCTGTGGTACAACACTCCCTCTCCTGATTGGCTGTGGGACAGAAGCCCATCTCTTCCGATTGGCTGTGAAATCTGTCAATCTCAAAGAAGCACGGCCTTGTTTTACATGGAGTGAAAATACAGATCTTTTTCACTAGATCTCTCAGTGGAGCCGCAATGTGTGATTTTTAGTTGAGAAAAAAACAATTTGTGACTTGTGTGGAAGAACTTTCAGTTGAAAAAAACAATCTGTGACTTGTGTGGAGGAAATTTTAGTTGTAAAGAAAAACCTGTGACTTGTGTGGAAGAACTTGTAGTTGAAAAAACAATCTGTTTGGAAGAACTTCACAATGATACAGGTGCACTAATGTTTTTCACCAGATTTACTGCATTGATTAGAGGAAAAATTTGAGCATGTCAGTTTTTCAATCTGTGACTACTAAAACAGCATTTATGCACCTGTAATTAAGAAGTTGTGAATGTGTAAGCGTGGTGTTGTATTTGTGGGGAAAAAAATAATTGTACAAGTACACAAAATAATCCTGCATGTACACAAAATAATTATACAGGTACACAACTCACGATATACATATACAACTCATAGTACACAACTACAAATTCCACTTTTGCAAGTGCTCAAACATTTTCCCCACTAATACCTCCATACAGAACACAAACAACAGGATTTCTTGTTGCAAATATTGAACATGTTCATTGTCCCCGATCGCTCCTTCCGAGACCTTCCACGCTGATGAGACGACAAAATCAGTTTGAACACGCCCCACACCACAGGAAAATCAGGGACGATTTTTTTTTTGCTGACATCACACAATCACACGTGCTTCAGATGCTCTGGAGGACATCAGGACTGAATTCGACCCGATTCTCCTGTAGTGTGTGCAGGCCTTAAGTTGTAAGTTGTTTGTAGAACCTGCCTGGTATACTTTCCTTTGCACCTTAAGGACTACTGTCCATTTTTTGTTTTGTTTTCTTTTGTTTGAATAATTCCTCATTAAAAAAGACCATTCAAGCAAGAAGTTTTTCCTCATGTTTTTGAGAATATACTGTGGGAGTGGGAAGCTGCAGCTGGCTACTGGTGTGGACGGAATGGGTGGCAACAATGGGGAAATGCCAGTATTCTGAGGGTAATAGCTTGAAGCAACATATTGGGAAAAAAAAAAGTAACTATGAACTATGAACTAGTTCATTTTTGGAACTGTGAACTGAACTTTGAACTAGTTCATGTAGAAAATGAACTTTCCCAACACTGTAAATATATTATATTCAATTAATTATTTGTACTTGTTTTAATGTGTTTTTTTTAATCATCATAATCTTAACACTATGACGGAACATTCAAAATTAGTGCTTGTGGTGTAGATGTGTAGTCCTGAGTAAATGTGCCTTATACTCTTATTTGTCAGTCAGCATTGTGCACACCCTCCAAATCCCCCATGATGCACCACTCAGCAGTATATACACCCGAGACTGCTTTTTTTTTTTTTTCTCCAGGATGATGAAGCCATGAATCACCCTACTCTGGATGGAGTTCGCTATACTCGCTGCTTTCACTGATCTGACTGGTCAATGTCTGATTACCGTGAGGCAGAGTAGGGCGGGTCACGATGAGGCAAATATTGCTAACCAGTGAATTACACTGAAATTATGTGACAATGAGCAAACTTTGTGGATGGATTTTCACTAAATAAGGTAGTCATTACAAAAAAAAAAAAGACATTTCTGGGTTGCTGCTCCAAACGTGTCTCCAGAACAGGAGTCTGCCACCTTGATGACCAAAAGAGCCGTTTTCAAGATTTTCAACCAAATATAATTTGTCTGGAGCTGTGAAACATGTTAATTATCTGATATAAAGAATTAAATATCCAACAAGATTGATCTATACAGAAGAAATATTGCATTAATGAAGTGTTGCAATATGTTTTATTACATTTTTATGTAATACATTTACATTTTATCTATTTTTCAAGGTTGTTTTTTTTTCCCATGAATTTTCCCACTTTGGCCATTTTATACATCTTGGGTGTTTAATTTGGCTTTTTTGCTGATTTTAGAAGCCATATGTTTCCCACTGTTCAGAGCAGTCTTAGCTGTAATAAACATTTTTTCTTTTTCCCATTTTCTATTTTACTTCATTTAAAAAAAAATTCTGATTTTGTTCTTTTTCTCTTTTCTCTTTTTTCCATTTTTCTTTATTCCTTTTTTCATTTTTTTCTACAGTTAAAAAATGTCTTTTCTTGTTTTGTTTCCTCTTTTTTTCTCCCTTTTTACTTACCTTTTTTTTCTCCGTTTCCCTTTTTTCTTTTTTCCTTTTTTCTTGTGTTTTTTCTTTCCACCCTTTTTTTGCTTCCATCTTTCATTTTCAAAGGTATGGCCGACTGTGATGTTTTACCTCATTTTCTGTTTTCATTCTGCAAATTTGACAATTTTTTAAAAAAAATCTGCATGGAATGCAAACAAAATACAATAAAATAAAAGACGCTCCACCGTGTGAAAGCTACAGAGGAGCTGAAGAGCCACATGTGGCTCCAGAGCCGCAGGTTGCAGACCTGCTCCAAACGCACACAAACCATTCAAATTCAATCTGAGAGAAGCTTTGGGTCATTCTGTATTAAAACGACAACAAAACAAGTCATGGCCAACAGCGAGCCAACTATGACTGTCAACTTCCTGTTTAACCAGCAAATGGCAGATTTCGACTTCCCAATACTGGCTTCTTGTGGACTCCATCACAGGGTGAAGCTTGTGCTGCGCAGTGAGGGAAACCAAGATTTCCCTGAATTATAAATGATAACACTGCTGAGCTGAGGCCCTTTGTACTTTGAGCATCTGTATTATAGCTGGGAGCACTTGGCAGATATTTTTGGGAAAGCACTAGATGAGGCTCCCGCTGTTGCTATGAGACTATTGAAAACCCCTTTGAAGCTCGGCACAGTTGAGTGCCACACAGTTTTTCACGCACTTGGTGATGTTGACACCAAAAAGAACGCCAGGGCTTTCAGAGCCGCAGACATATAGCTATACTGATACAGTGTCAACCGCGAGGAGAGGACAAACCTGCCGAGAAGAGAGCCGGTCGGAGTGATACTCTTCAATACTGCTAAAATCTGGCTAATGGCTGCAGCGGGGGTTCAAGCAGCTGAAAGGGAGAAGATGGCAAATGTGGAGAGACAGACCAGAGACAGAGGCACGATTGACCCAAATAACTACATTTTCAGATTATAAAGGCTCCTGCTCTACGTAATGACTTTCTACCTTTCAATCAATGTTTTTAGGACTGCTTTATTACTTCTATACCTATTTTACGTTATTCTGTACGTCTCGAGAATGTAGCGGAAGCAGCGTCCACTGCGGTGGACATTGAGAAAGTTAAACAAATTTCTTTTTTGATTATGGCATTAACAATAAGAAAGACTGACGACGACTGGAATGTTCAATGTTATGACCAATGTTTCTTGCTTCAGGAATGAGCCAGCGAGCTTTCAAATCAGACTCTCCAACTGTGTGCTGCATTATGAGGGAGGTCAATGTGGGGTATAGAGCGATGTGGATTATCCTCAACCACGAGTTTGTCACTTGCCCTCACGGTTACCGGTAGAACTGCTCCGATGCTTTCTATCCATAAGCTTCTGGAAGATGGGCAGAAATATGAATGTCATGAATACAGAGTATGTTCAGAGGGCTTAATGTGAATGTCTTGATCTGATGTCACAGGGTTGGTTGGCAGGCACGGCTGGTTGGTTGGTTATTTGTTTGAAGAAGTGAGTGTGTGTGTCACAGAAAAGCATGGCCATCTGTGCAGTGGTTTGAATTGCTGTGAGGTGAGAGAGTCCCCGGTTCGAGTCTGGGCTCAGCAGCGGAGTTTGCATGTTCTCCCTGTGTGTTTGTGGTTTTCTTTTCAAGTAGATTGGTTTCGTCCCATCCCCAAAAAAAACGGTAGTGATGCCTATCTCATGTGTTTTCTTCCAAGATCACAGCAAGCTGGCAGTCCAGACCAAATGTAAAGAAAACAAAAACAAAGTGCCGGTGAAAAGCCAAACATTTCTTACTAGCTGTTCTAAGAATCTGCGATATTCATTACTGTTTCTTTTCCCAGCACAGTGTCTTTTTTCAAAGGAAAACACGTAATTATCAGTGAGACAACAATGGGCTTGATGAACTGACCTTCACGGCCGTGTATGCATTAGTTGGTAGAAATGATGGGTGTGACGCGTCATCTCCACTTCCTTATAATGTCACAGCTCATCTTGGTTTCACTGGAGCATTAAATTAGTGCTATGACAGTTACAACGAAAAGGTTGTTGGCGGGTTTAATTGTCAGCAGTTAAATATGGTGTGAATGTAAGGCAGCCTGGCAGAACATTTGGGTCATAAACCATCCTGAGTTGTCGCGCTTTGTGGAGCCGAGCAGAAAATCACTACTCCGAGGGAAAAAAATCCTTGACATGTACCCTGGCAGCTAAAATCAATTCCCGAACAAAGCTAAACTTCAGGACAAATTTAGAGCCTTGGCATACAAAGTATCTCATCATTTCTTTGGAAAAGGGACGACTGAGCCCAAAATATTCATCATTCATTCGGGGCTTGATATACTGTCCCGGTTCACTGTATATTTTATTTTTTGATTTACAGCGCATGCTGTTGACGCGTCGATTTTTATCACTGCTTGTGCATTCACCTGGTGAAGTATGGGGTACTAAACTCACTTTTTTTTCCTCCCCACTTCTTTTAAAAACTTGTCAAGACCAGGAACTTGGTGTGAGACAGTCATTAAGTTCAATGACACTCATCTGCTCATTTTGTCTTATTCACTAGTCCAAATGTGTGTGTCTAAAAGGCCAAGGACATGGAATGAGCTAATTGGAGATGACTGATGTCCTCGCAGTTATAATTGTGTCATTACCACCCTGTGGAACATGATCATTAGTCCCTGCGGTCTCGGCTGTAATTAACGGATTGGCAATGACTGAGAAGAAGACTAAGGAGGAGTGTCTGTCCGTGTCCAGACTCGACTGAAAAGACGTTTTCACCTTCTGACCAATATGCACAGATTATGTCTTCTTTTTATCATCTTTGCTCAGATGTGTCTCCTGGTGATAATAATTTGATGATTAATCTCTGATTGTTTTGCTACTCCATGCACACATGTTTAAAAATGGTCATATTTTAAATGTGTTCATTTCATTGGCTATTCAATCAAGGCGGACATGTTGTGCCCTGCCATCGGCTCCGGTCATTTTAAAGACAGACCGTCGGTTGGGATGAAAGTGCAGGATCAGTCAATCGGGCCACACACCAGGCACAAAAGGCAAAAAAACATTTTTTAAACGAAACCGTTTGATAACATTGAAAAAGTAGTACAGTGTGCTCATAAACAACTTTGCATGCACGAGGGAGTAACTGTGGGTTTTAACCTGCAGTGGACAATTGCTAAGCTGTCAGAATTAATGCTTGATCTAGACCTCCATCAACGTGGAGTTGGAGATTTTTCAAAAAGTTTTGTGTTTTATCGACTCAAAGCAGCAAAATGGAACAAAAATTTTACATTTTCACTTGAAAACATATCCGTGAAGACGGCACTTTCACTCAGTATCAGGAAATCCTACATTCAACCATAAATTCCGACTTGCATTTGGAGAACTTGTCAGCCCGTGAATGAACACATCTATGTCTCACCAGAACAAAGTTATTTTTCCTGACACACGAGAAGGAAGTGATGGACTTGACCAGAGGGAGACGTGTCAACATTTTCACTCTGACAATCTTCTGCATGATGTTGGTGACTTTCCTTTGACAGACCAGGTTCTATTGAAGACATCTCCTACATTTCCAGTGGTTGACATATGGTAGCTTCCACTACACCACAGGTGGGCACTTTATTCTCACAGAGGTCCATTAAATCTGTTGTGAAAGTCTCAATTATAAGTTGAACCCACTCTTCTAGAAAAGAGGAATATGGCCTTACTTTTAACTTCAGTGAATACTCACTTCAGATGTTGTCCACCATAAGCTCTACACATCAATGTCCTAATTCACTGTGACGTGACATTTTCATCAGATAATAATTGTTAACTAGCGCAAAATGAAAGGTGTGTTCACAAATATTAAAGCAGTGGGACTGAATGCATCAAGTCCAGTCATTTGAGAATTTAAAATTCATTGATCTCCCAGTCCAGGACAACCAAAGTTATTGTTCATGCACCTGTTCGGTCCGGTCATTCTGCCAATCTTCCCACCCACTGTTGTCACATTTGCATAAAATTAGACAAGTGAGGATCAAGTCCTGCACTCGGATACAAATGTGAACTAGTATAAGGAATTACAAAAAAAAAACCAAAAAAACAAGCTTGCATGCTAATTCAATCTGCATTCACTCTCATTAGGCTACTTAAAGTAAATAAGTATTTCAAGCCTGCATGGGAGTTTCTAGGCTGAAGAATCAGTAGGAATGTGAGCACTTTAGCCAAAAGACGATATAGAGCAGCAAAGCCAGCAAAACTTCTGGCTTGGTGGATTACCGCCCCAATTCCCCACTACAGCTCAGAAACGCTCAGGACGTTGAACGGAAATAAGCAGGGATAAATAACCGTATGAGGGACGAGGCATTGGGAGCGGAGCGATGCCAAGAACAGCGTTGGCTGTGCTGGAACACATGCAGCCAGTGTAGTGCAGATGGCAGAGATGGATGCCACCCAGACGAGAGTTGGAGAGGTGGGACGGGGGACGGGGGACGGGGGATTCAGACAGAGACGTGGCTAGACGCCGCCGTTCAGTGGAATGAGCTTAATTCATTCTTTTACTGACCTTTTACCAGAGTCTCGCCCACTGTGACTCCTGCAGAACGCTGCCAGCGCTGCACGGCGGACTGAGGCACACCGAGACGTTCCTCCAGCTCTCAGACTTTCAGCACTACGGACTTTCCAAAACTGTCCTCACTTTCATTATTTCTGTCTGAGCAGTAAAAATGGGTTTAATGCTATTTTTATCCTCGCCTGTCTGTCTACTTCTTTGTTAGCAGGTGAGATGATGTTTTTCTTTTCTTTTTTTTTAACCTTTATCTCCAGCTCTTTTTCAAAAAGAGCTTTTTTTAAAATCTTTGTAACAGGATTTCAATGAGCGTTTGATAACATCGCACTCACTGAATTAATGACCAAAAAAGTGTCAGTGCTGTGTTAATGAGTAAACTGTGAACTGCGTCTGACATTTGAAGCAGTGTTCCTTTCACTTTCTTGAGATAAGGCTGTTTAAAATGCATCATGCTTCTGGGTTAATCTTTAACATCTTGTTGTGTTAAAACTATCCTTGGAAGACCTTTTTGTTGAACAATGTTCTTTTGTCACACAGCAGCATAAATGTTGACCTGAAGCCGATAAGGACACGGCACTGTGGAGACACTGGCGCATTAGAGGTCAAGTCCACTTCAGCAGTGCCAATAAGGGTGATGCAGATTGTCTGAGCTTGACTTCTTGAGGCTACTTTGTTAGCTGGGAGATAAAAATATCAACCTATTTGTCTACATCTAGAAAACAAAATACATTTTGTCCTTAACTTGATGAAATATTCAATGTGATCCAGATTTGAACAATATGGCTTGGCTTACATGGTGTTATGTAATAGTGAGCAACGTCACCTCACAACGAAAACAGCCAGCGATCACGTGGAATGACACGTGATGGTCACGTGACCATGACACAAAAACTTGTGCTGCAATTATAATTAAAGCAAAACTTTTCCTCTTATTGTAATCTTTTACAAAAAGCAAAATCTTAAAAATTATATATTGAAGGTACCAAGAAACAACAAAACTCTATGAGATACTAATTTAAATCCTTGGTAATCTTAAATTATAAGCTTACACTGTAAATTAGGCTATTTTAGTCTTTCAAGGCTGAGCGTTAATAAACAAGCTCAAGAGTCATGTTGTATGAGATTAGGTCTGTTGGGAAACTTTAAATTGACCTAAAAAGAAGACAAAGTCTCAAATTTAGAAACTTTTCTGGAGAAAATTAGCTGCATACTTTTAAATAACACTACTCTACATAATGTATGTACAGTATTGTTAAAAAGAATCTAGAAAAACACTGCATGGTGAATACATTTTAGTGTGTGTGTGTGTGCGTGTGCGTGTGTGTGTGTGTGTGTGTGTGTGTGTGTGTGTGTGTGTGTGTGTGTGTGTGTGTGTGTGTGTGTGTGTACA
>OMNM01064244.1:11371-23195 GCA_900302745.1 Parablennius parvicornis | reverse complement strand
AAAATGGCAAAAATACTATAATCTATAATACAAAAAAGCAGTGCTCGACCCACAATTGACCAAATTATAGAGTGGATTTGTGAAACAGTATAAACATAAATAGTAAAATCACTTTAAGAGGTTACACACGCGTGTGCGTGTGTGGGTGTGTGTGCGTGTAGTTATGTAATTGTGTGTATGTATTTTTATGTATATACATATCTGTACAATGTGTAAATATAACTATGTGTAACTATACCTGGAATATAATTCACATTATTTACACATATAGATAATAAAGATTGTATTGTAAAATTACCCAAAAGTTGGTGGTCGGAATAATATCTAGCATCTTCACACTACTACTGGCCTGCATGTCTCCTGAGTTGTTGTTTCCTGACTTTCGAGCACATATCCACATCAAATACAATTTGTCGAGGAGTTGTTCAAAATGTAAATGAATTAAAGTTTTTCAAAAAGTAGTATGTGTTCCCCAGAGATAACTGGAAATCTGGCTGGTTTCCATCTGCAGAGAACGTTTGTTAGGCAACTGAAAAGCTGGAGGCACTTATCCAGTCTGACAGGGGATGGACGAAGGTTAATAAAGGCGCATGGTGAATATGTAACGAAGTAAGAGACTGAATCAAAATGGCTAAATGGTTTTCGCTCTCTCTGCCGCCCAATGATTCAAACTGCTCTTCAGCAGAAGATGGAGAGTATTGTTTTTGTTATTAATCAGTTAAAAAAAAGTTTGCCCCAGCTGATTTGGGTCATGACTTTTCACTCAGTTGCCAGCGCTTGTGTTTGGTTGTGCAGTCGAACTCCAGTAAAACACATAAATGAAACCATGAGACAGATGGTTTTCACTTTGTAATGTCTGTAGATTTTTTTGTGGGGTTCCAGGGGGAAGCTCAGTTCATTATCCTCTCCTTTACGACAGCAGAGACTCCGGAGATCATCGGGCCTCGGCGAGCGGGGCGAGAGGTCAACTAATTAATAGATCCACGGCTCTTCTTGTTGATGTGTCGCATCAACACACAGCAAATGAACTGGTAATGAAGTACTAAGTGAATGACCGACACAGCCGCAGACGTCCACGTTGAAGCGGAGTAGTAAACAAGGACATGAAATGTGTCTGTTTTCTCTTCCGATGTTAACTGATAATTAATAATAACTAATAATTAAATTTTTTTTTAATTTTATTGTTTTTTTTAATTTTATTTTTAGAAGGGTAGTAAACTTTCTCTTCACTCATACCTGAAAGGAGTTGTAGCAAGTTGCTGTTTCCCCCATTGACACGTTTCAAGTTGAGAATGCAAAGTTTTTGTGCTTTCATTTTTTTAAAAAAGCTCACGTTTACGCTGCAAAGTTTTGGAAATGATATCAATATACACAAAAATGGCAGAAATGCTGAAAATGATGCAGATTTCTGGAAGATTACGTTTTCTGCTTTTACTTAAAAATCATTGAGTAAACAAATGGCAAAAACACGAAGAAGGTTTTCTGTTTTTACTTTAACGTCGTGTAAACGGGGCCTTGATATGATCATGGTTGATGACAATAACAGCAAGCTTGTTGAATTAAAAAAATCTGTCTTAAATATGATATAAACAAACAGTTGTTTAATATACAGATGATTGATCAATTTTACTATTGATGAAAATAATGAAAATATACAGTCAAGCCTATTAAGCATTAACTTGTTTATTGTTATTTTGTATTTATTTATCATACTCTGGTCAAATTTCCTTCCTTCTTTTTATGAATGTCAGTGAAAACAAACAGCTATATCAAAAGATCTAACAATACACTGCACAATCTGTTTTCTTTAACAAATTCCATATCAGTAGAGGGTAATTCAATAATGAGAACAAAAAAAAAGAGGTTACAAAACACTAATTATACATGTTAAATATAACAGCAATTGATTAGAGGGAGACGAAACAATTTGCTGCTGCAATGGTTTACCTAGTGTTTGAAGTGATATTGAGAAGTATATTCATGTTTTGTACAAATTTGCTCTGAGGAGGATAAAGTCCTCTGAAATAAGTGAGGACTCGTGGGGAAGATATAATGACCCTATTTTGGCTACACTTCAATTTCATCTACTAATAAGTGCTGGTTTCCTCAATATTTACTCCACAGTGTCCATGTCCTTTCCTTCTACTCTCATAGAAGGCACAAAGTAGGTCATTTAATTCACTCTCGAGCTGATGGAGCTCGGCCGGGCCTTACAGCGGCTGCACAGAATTTCGAGCAGTCGAGGGGAATAACCTTTGACCCTGAGCTCAACAGGAATAGTGACTTTCCTCTGGATCCTGACAGCAGCAGGCATACGTTTGCATACAGATCCTCCCTTTTTACTCTCACTGCTTTAGCCAGCGTGTGAGAATCAAACAGTAATGGGAGGGATTTTTAATAGAAAGACATGAAAACATAATCGATAAGCTGATATGGTGGTATTGTGTGCTTTCTTTCTTTCTTTAGTTGCGTTTCAATTGATGCACCAGTTGCTTTCGGCATCCATCAGTCATTTATTCTGGGCTTACAAGATCGGTGTGAGGTCTTCCACTCAGTATCACAGCAACAAGAAATACAACAACCAAATAGAATTGGTTGAATCTGACGCTGGCTAACAGCATTGACGATACAGTGAAGTAATTAACAATTATGTGTCAGCATGAGTACTGATGAATAGGCTGTTTAATAATTAACCCAGTTATTACCTGAACCAATGAGTCCTCATCTATCATTTATCCCGGTCTGTGCTGATGAGTTGAACCATTTGCAGGTTCTCTTTTAATCATGTGTTTTTTTTCTCTGCTCTTTCCTCATGTTGATTTACCTCATCTGATTGTGTAGACCGGCCCTCTCTAACCGTGGCCTTCTGTTCAAACTGTGACTACACAAAGAGAAAAACTTGTTTATCATTTGATACAATGGAGATAGTCTCAACAAAGTGTCATGACGTAAATATTGTCTTTGTTTATCGAACTTGTTGATAAATGACTGCCGGTTCACAATATCTCACTCTGCCATTTTTTTTTTTTTTTTCAAACATTGATTGAGTGGCTTCAGCTGCAAAAACATCATTTGCATACAAGACACTCTAATTCGTATAGCGGTTATTATTCTGTCCATGGAAGAGGTTATCCACTAAAATTTGAATCGGTTGCGTTCTGCATACTAATGAATGTGACGTGGAAGTAAATCAGCTGTGGACACTCGGTCAACAGGCTTTATTCATGCAATCTGACTTCAACATTCACATCGGGCACAGTGATGGTAGGAACTGAAGAGACGGTTGACGCGCACAAAGAGAAGATATTAAAATGAGGAGGAGGTCGGGGGATTGACCGATCCTGTCTGGAAACTTTCACTTGCTCTCAGCAAACCTAAGCCCAGGGAATGTGTCTCCAGATTAGAAAGAATGAATACACATTGGAAGAATCTCAAACGCAAGTTGGGGTTTATACGTAGTTGCAAAGTTGCGACATGTTTTAATTTGTAGATCCAGATTTAGGTGTTATTTTCAAGTATTGTTGTTCGTTGTTGACGTCTTCCACACTCTGGTTAATTTGACATCACAGATTCCTTATATATAACCCACACGCAAGCAATGTATGAAGGCTATTTGTTGCCATTTTCAAAAAGGTTTCAGTAACTCGAGACACTGTCGTCGTGTAAAAGAACCCCAGAATGCAAAAAAGGTTTTCGATTTGCACTTAACATTATTGTCGTGCAAACAAGTCTTGCATGTGATCCACCGGCAACATTAGAGAAACTCAACTCAATGAGAAAAGGAGATTTATCACGTAAAGGTTGAAGTGGGGATCTATGAACAGAACTAATCAAAATGTAAAGGAGATTTGGGGGCTTTTCCAATTTTTAAAACTTTTTTCTTCCTTAAATGTTTTAAAAAAAGGCTCTAGAGTATGTTCTGAGATGTGTGAATAAAAGAATAGGGAACAAAAAAGTGAAAAGAATCACGATAAAATAGATATATTTTCAAAATAGACAGTTTGAAGAATGTGAAGAAATTACATAGCAAGTACAAACCTGATAAATATCTGAAAAAATCAGCTAAACAGAACAAAAACTTTGTGACTTGCCAAGCTCTGTATGGAAAATAAATGTAAATGTTGAATAGCTTGCATTGGAGTAGTTTACAGAAACACAACTGTGACCACACGCCTGCAATACTTTGTTTTTAGGGTTAGAATTGTGGAAGTCATCTGTTACCTTGACCGAGTTTTGCTGAAATAAAATCTGCTGGATAATTTTTCTATCTGCTGCATAGTCATGAGTTTGGCTCCTTTCATCCGACCTCTCTCTGGAGAACAATCATGTCAACTGTTGTCTCGGTAGCCTCGAGCTAAAGACCCCAACCATGAGTCTGCAGGTTTCCATGACAACCCTCAACGTCAGCCTCAGAGGCATGCCACAGTTCATTCAAGTAGAAATCCAAACATTCGGGATATTGTGAGTACAAGGATAATTCTGAGCTGTGATTCAGATATTTGCAAGGCTCATCCAGTGAATCTATCAATTTAAAGTTTTTGCTTTTTTAATAAAGAAGCCTTCAAAAGCCGTGTAGCTTCCACATGCCGCGCTTTCATTGTGAATCGGTGGCAAGAATGATGGGAAATACATGGAATTATATTAAAAATTATCCTAAGTCTGGCACAGTCTCCAAATTAAGAAAGTGCTTTACAGGGAAGTTGATGGGAAAATTTTAATACTAACATCTAATACCTGATCTGATCAAACAATTTAATAACAAGAGAAAATAAATAGTTTTGATTAATATCCAGTAACATTCAGTAATTCAAACAAGTAACAAAATACAATATTATTATTAAATAATAGAGTAGCATATACAGTACATTTTGGAGCATTTTAAGTACCATGTTAAATTTTGAAGTAATAGCCGACAATTTGAAACTAATATTCAAAAGTTTTGAGCTGCATGTTTGTAGCCAATTCAGTTCAACCTCAATAAAAAATATTCTGCATTAATAAATAAAGTTATTCCTTTCAAAAGAGGCAGTTTCTTGAAATATATTATGTTTACCATTTTGTAGTTTGTAATTACACTTTATATTTCAGTGAATCACTGTAGTTTTTCAGAGTACAAACTTATGTGATTTGAGTTTTGTCAAACGTCTTGTTTTTTGTTTTCAAAACATTTTGTCCTGTATTGTTTTGCGTGGCCAATGTTGATGGAGGTAGCATCAGCCGTGTTTTCTTCTTCATGACTTTATAATATTTTGTGGATTTTTTTTTTTTAAGCAGATGTCAAATGAATAAATAAATAAATAATATCAGAGTAATAAGTACGCGTTCAGGAACATCACAGTATTAGGAAGAAATCAGTATACATTATTTAGAATCACTTAACTGGCATTACACTCATTAGTCTGATATAGCATAACACATTATTCTGATGACATGATCACTTGAGTACTGTGATAATTCCAGTAATTACTCAATGATCTTACTTAATGTGCATGTTACAAATGTTTTCGGGAGGAAAAGGACATGGCGGAGCCCTATTGGCTTCAATTTAAAAGAATCACTTTCGTTGCTACAACTGCCCACAGCTGTGAACTTGCAACTTTAAAAAGTGGGTAAAAATATTTAATTAGCCTTTTTCTCTTTTGTCTTCTTTCTTTCTTCCTTTTTTAAACAGTGGGAATGGTATGGACAGCAGATGTCGGTAGTGCAACTTTTGGGATGCCAACTGCCGTTGAAAGAAAGGAAGCAGTCGTCAGGGACGGCGAGGGCGGTGGGAAATAATGTAGCTGGATAAAACCAGCAGGTGGCGGTAATGCAACTTTATGGACGAAATCTACCGTTAAATCCAAAAGAAGAAGAGGAAGTTTCTCTTTCAAGCAAGAACAACATTCATGATACACAACATTAAGCTCTTGTACTCGTATCCTCAGATGGAGATGTTGAATCCTGGTCCTGGAGAGTCAAACCCTTCGGCTGATTGTAATCAGAGGGTCATTATCAAGCTGCCAGCGAAGCCGGATGATGAATCATTTGTCAGATGTCGGCGTGTGAGAGCGGGGAGACTTTGGAAAGACCTCAAACAAGGGATTTGACAAAATCTGACAAAAGGCTTGGCCTTATTACACAATGTTGAATGCTTTCATTAGGGTTGAATATTGGACAGTGCACGTTCATTTTTTCACGTTACTGTCCACTACATGTTGTGAAAATCAGATTTGAGACCACGTTTAATTGCCTCATCGAGTCAACATTCTGTAACATTCATATTTGCAAGAGATGTAGAGTAACGAGTCTAATCATAGTCCACAAAGTACCACATAGAAGTATTCCAGAGATTTTATTCCCGTCTCATTACATGGTTGAGCAATTTATCTAAAATTCCAGCAGTTGGAGTACACTCAGTGCCTGAGTCGGAGCTTTCGCATAATATCTCAGTATAACGGAAGGAAACTGAGACATAATGAAGTCTTTTGATCTGAGAGCAATAAGTGGCAGGAGGTACTTCCACAGGTATCATGTTCATTTGAGCACCTCTGTTTGGGAAAATTGGAGCTCGTTTTCCTTTAAATGAGGCAGGTGGTGAGTGTAATGAGCACTGAGGCCGTGTCCATCACTGCATAGCAATACACAGTGTTTAAGTTTCGTCGGGTTTCGATGTTCAATGTTTCCAGTTTATAAACGCCACTAAATAACAGATCCCATTTGGGTTTCCCGCCACATCGCTAATGCTTTTGAACAGTTGGCGGGGTCATTAAAGGGACACTGGCTCTCCAAACAAGTCAAATGGGTTTGTTTGAATAAATTGAAATGTTTAATCGAGGGTCAAAAAGGACAACACATCAAATGAATAATGAATAATACAATTTTTCTACGTTCCCCTCAAGTTAATTATGTCATGTCTCCTCAGAATGATCCCGTGACCCATCAGTGGAGACAATTAATGAGGGCCGGAGCCGAGCCTGACGGACTGTGTGTAAAAAGCATTGTACACACTGCTATGTCGTTAGTCACACGATTTACAGACGTAGTAAAAAGACAATCACATTCACACCCACATGCAATTTACAGTCATCAGTTGACCTCACCTTAACAAGCTATATATGGCAGAAACACGACAGGCAGAAAGGTTTACAGCCTGATAAGAATACGCCTGCTTGGCTACACTGAGGGCAATTAAAGCGCACAGTGAGAAAAGAATCTGTCACGGCAAGAAAGCAAAAATAAATAAATTATTAAATCAGGGCTGTCTGAAGTGACTGTGAAGATAAAGCAACATTTCAGGTATATGCAAGCTTAGTAGTAATACAGTGAACTCGCTTCTATAACCCCTGAATATTACCTCATCACTGTGACTACTGCAAAACACCTATTGAGCGCAGCTCAGACGGAGCCATCTCTGACCAACCCAGTCCTCCATCTACCATGCAGCCAAGTGGTTTCCACTGCCGTGCCTTTTCTAAATATATATTGCTGTTGCCCTTTTTTATTTTATTTTTTTATCTTTTTACCAACCTTGGTGAAGCCTGCTTTTGTCTGAAGATATCTGACTTTCTCTTTGATTCTTATTAATAAGTTTTTATGTTTCAAAGTATACCTCGTATTTTTTTTTTTTCCCACTTCTCTTCTCAGATGTGTACTCACTCAATGTTATTGAGATCCATTTAATTAGCGAGCATGGGAAACATGAACGCACATGATTGATATGGCTTCTGTATTACTCTGTGTCACGAAATGAGCCATGATGACCAAAATCCAATCCCCTGTTCTCACCGTCCTTCAAATGCAATCATGGTAATAATATACACTTCAGACGTTTCCAGTTATGTAAGGAATGACACATTTGTCATGCAAGTGTGTCCCAAGGATGAGTTGAACCATGATTTTATCTGATTTAATACATTTTTTGATGTGTTTTGGAGCAGGGTGGTAAGATAATCCCCTGTCAAGCCCCTCCAATGGAAAATGAATTTCCACTTAGGCAGAAATTTGAAAATTAATATAAGAAGAGGCTTTTTACTGATGATGCAGGTTTTTTTTTTTCAGATAAAAATAAAAAGAGAGTTGCTTCGACTTATTATCACCTGTTATTTCTCTTCACTACTTCTGTTCTGCTTTTAAACATACAGACTAGAGCAGCTATTAATAATGATTTTGCTAGTTGATTAAACTGCATAATATCAATACATTTTTTGGGGGGGATAATCAATTTTTCGTTGTTGTTTGTTTTGTTGTTCATGCTGAAAAAGCAAAACACAAGGGAGCTTTGAATTTTATAGTTTTTATTCCAATAATTTCTGTAAAAACACTGCTCAAAACTAACACAATGAGCTTGAAGAGAAAAAATTGGACACAAATATAAACTGTCACAACGTTGTGTTTTATATAGATTTTGTGCTCCCACACTTTGGATCACTTTTTCATGAACTTTTCTCGACTGATGTATCTTTTCTCACAGTTTTTGGATCGTTCGGCAGTCACCTCCGCCATCTTACTGAACACATTGACTGACTGTGCCGTGGCACATGTGATGTAAAACAAGGCCAACTATTGGCTGTCCGCCGCTTCTCCTGCTGTGCTGGCAGATTACAGCCACAGGTGGCTCATCACCGCCACACGGTGGTCGCTGCACATTTAGTGAAACGGAGACCGAGTCCCCGTTTCTCAAAAAGTTGCGTTTTTAGTGGTTCCAGCCTGGCACCGAAAAGGCAACAAAGTTTTGAGTTTTCACATCGATTTCACATCCAATTTTCATATCGGTTGTTATTCAGAATGTCTCCTCAGGTGTGTGAAATTCGACATGATTTAGAAGCTTGTTATTTTTCCTAATGGAGTCAGACACTGTCAAAGTTTGTTTGAAAGTGGAGTCCATGATGATGATGATGTCGGGAAAAAAAAAAAAAAGCAATGCACTGTTCTCCTAATAAGATCAGTCCAAGTGACTTCCATTAACTGACTTAGCAGATGGAACAAATTGTAATAGACACTCAGTACTGTGTACTTTTGGTGGAATCTTAAAAGGGAAAATCTATTCAATTTAAAGTTTTGTGACTTTACAGGCAACGACCTAAATCAGGTTTATGCTTCGAGTTCAGCTAAATGTTTTGTGGCAATCGTATAACATATTTCTCGAATTTTGTTACCTCACAAGATCATTTATCTGCATGTAATTTCTTTTTGCGACCCCCTAAACTAAAAACTTTTCTTATTTTTGTGAGTGGCTGTGATGTTTCCACCCACCTACCTGAGTGCAGAGGACATGTTTCGGTATTTGATACCTGTAAATGAGAACAAGGTGTTCTCTGCTGTGGAACAAACAGCCTTTGCTTCGACCTGCACAACATTTTATAGAATATAGAAGTAAACTTTAAAGTGGAAGAGGCGTTATGCAGTAGTGGTTAGGACTCTGAACCTGTTGGTGAAAATCCCCCCCAATCAGTTCCGATTTGAAGTTTGTCTGTGTGGTTGTTTTATTGGGGCATCAAGAGGTTTTCTCCAGGGGCTACTCTTTCCTTCCTCAGCTCAAAAACATACATTTGAGCTTCATTGTGTCTTTAAAGAGATGAAACTTGAAAGTTGTAGTAGCATGGTATTCTAATGTTCCTCTTGTCGACACACTGGTTTCCTTCAGGTACTCCGACTCCCTCAAATGATCTGAGAACACAAATATTAACTTAATGACTGAACTTTAAATAACTGTAGTATGTGCATGTATCAAAGACTTCTGAAACACATGCATGTCACATTTTTCTGAAGGTTTAGGGGAGTTTTGAAGTGGATGAGGTGAGTGGTTAGACGGCTAGATATTTGCAAGCATTGTACTCATAGCATTTTTATTTGACTTGCATTATGTGATTATTTGTAGATAATGTTTTATATATATAGATATAGATATAGATATAGATATAGATATAGATATAGATATAGATATAGATATATCCAACTGCCATCGAAGAAGTTTTTAGACATTTCACAGTATTTTGCACCAGAAAGTATGATTAATATTGGCTTTTTGTTACATTATAGTAATTTTCTGTAATTTTTGGGGGGAAATAAAAACATTCTCATTACAAATACTCTGCACCAAAACAAAGAAAAACATTAAAGTTTGAATTTCAAGAAGGAATTGGGCTGTTTGTAGCCCGTGAATTAAAAGTACATTGTGAATGCTGTTTTGAAAGATGCTATATACAGTTATTCAAAACATTTTAATTGTTAATTTTATCCAATCTTATACTTGCAGAAGCTTAAAAAAGTACATCAAGTATCACTGATGTAAAAAGTCTCCTATTGATCTTTTCAAATCCTCCCTCCCTTGTTAGACACAGTTATATAAAACATCAACATCTCCCAATAACACCCGGAGCAGCGATTTGTCAGTCGCAGATGATTCAGAGCTTCCATACGAAATCTTTCATATCACCTAAAAGTTGAAAGAAGTCAAAACCAGAAGAAGAAAAAATACGAATTCTATCAGGATGGATTCTCTGAGTGGCATTAAAATGAATGCAGACTGACACCTGCACAGATCCACAAAAGGTATGTAAATTAAGCTCATACACAAAACAATTGCACCTCAGCATGTGTTTTGAAGGCAATCATTTTCAAACCAAATATACTGCTAATGGATGATTTTCAGATAACTTTTTTTTTTTTCTCATATTCACTGAAGCATGATGAAGACATCAGATTTCTGTTGCGTGCAGAAAAAGATCCTTGCCAGTTGAGTCATCATCCATTAATCAACGACCCCAGACAGGCGATTTCAGTCAGGAACATTGCCTCCCTCTCTAATGCAGACACGGTTAACACCGTGAGCCATCTTGTAAAATGTGACAATGACTGATTGTAGCTGAAGCAAGCCGGGGATCATCCTGCATCTGGAATTGTGGGGTTGTGTATATCACACCCAGCTTCATTCCTAAGGTAAAGTTAATGTACTGCTAAGGATATAAATTATGCTACGTTGTAAATATAGAGAGAGATTATGGTATTATAATTACACCATAAATACCATGTTTTAATATTTTTGTGCACTTAGTTTTCAATTTGATTGCAGCAACTGCTGAAAAAATGAAGTATTTTTAAAACTGGTTAAGCAACCTGATGAACATAGAGGGTATTAAAAAAGCCGGTTCTTACTATAAGCGGACTATGTGGGTGCAAAAGGCCCCCCGCGCCACTAGGGGGGCCCCCTCAAGTTGCAAGGCCAGCTGCAATACCTCAGGAATGACCCCATGGAGAAGTACCTGGCACCTGGCCCCCTGATTAGTCAGTTCTTCATCTGGTCGCTGGGTATCACGATGGCTTCACTGCTCATTGGGAAGGATCTTTTCTCTGGCTGCAATGACTTTGAAATAGTAAGTAATTTCCTACATGTAGGCATTATTCTTAAAAGGAACTCGGCATATCTAAACTGGAGTGACTTGATATACAGCAGCTCTCTTCCTCTGCTACAACTCTTTGTTGAAAACTCATCTATGAGTCCCCTTTCTGATAAATCTTTTATAATGAGTTGATTTTAAAACACCACGTGGAAAAGACAGATTGTGAGCCATGACTGGGGGCAGTATATCAAGCTGATTCTTGAATGGAAACATCACTTTGTACTTCTCCACTTGCCGGAAATAATCTATAAGTTACCAAATGGTTATAATACCAAACTTAGATGCATTTGTTTGTATTCATGAAGCAATGAGATGAGTATTGGAGTGTAATATTGAAGTGAAGTTCGCCTTATTATTGAGGGCAGTCACACCTCAGAGGAGACGAGTGGCAATCGATTCCCACCTTCAACAGCTTCTCAACTGATGAGTCAGGAAGCGAAACG
>OMNM01064244.1:0-11351 GCA_900302745.1 Parablennius parvicornis | reverse complement strand
TTTGGTGTCAAAACGAGGACAGAACTGTATTTACACTTTGATTGGGGATATTTTCTCCTGAAGTTTCTTTGCTGCTCAAGTCAGTGAAAGACAAGTAATGATTCCAATTTGAGCTCATCTGGGTCGTGTTGTGATCATCTTAGAGTGCACTTCAATTAGAATTAATTAATTTGTAACCATTTTGGAAAAGCAATTTACATATTCTTTTTAAATTAGTGTAGTTTTTTAGAGCAAATTTCAGTTTTCTATTGTTGCAGAGAATGAGTGTCGTGTATGATGTCCCATTATGCTCCACAACTGCTTTAATGTTCAGAAGTTGGTTAGGGTTAGGGTTAGGGTTGCGTACCAGTACGCAAACTTTGAACCTTGCGCACTTTGCACCGTTTGGAGACGAGGGAAACTGGCGGCGCTGATGGTAATGGCTCTGGGACATCTAGTGTAAGAAAGCATTCTGCTAAGTTCAACAATTTTCAAGTAAACCTGTTGTAATGTGCTTTGCTGCAAGCATGCCGTGAACATCTTCTGTAGCAATGTTGTGAAGGAAACCCCCAACTATGGAGGAGGATAAGAGCAACTGAAAAAAATCTCAAAGATTTTGAGATGCAACCTTTTTTTCACTATGAGAAAAAAAAAAGTATGACTTCTGAGATTAAGTCAGATTTGAGTTTAAAGTCAGAATTCCAAATCTAAAAAATGTCAGAATTCTGAGACTAAAGTCTGAACTCCAAGATTAAATCAGATTCTGGCTTTAAACCCATCCTGAAAAGTGTAACAATTCTGTGATCAAAGTCAGAATTTATAAGATTAAAGTCACGATTCTGAGATCAAATTCAACACTAAATTCTGAAAAATATCAGAATTCTGACAGACTCATATTCTGCAATTCAAACTTGGTGATAGAGTGAGGAACTCAGTCATAACCTAGTATGAGTCAGAGACTCAAAGTCGCCCCGAGGACGACCCAGGACTTGCTGGGGAGATTTTATCTCTGGTTTGGCCTGGGAGTGGCTCGGGGTTCGCCCAGAAGAGCTGGAGGAAGTTGTTGGGGACAGGGATGCCTGGGCGTCTCTGCTCTCTATACTGCCACCGCGACCTCAAACGGACTAACCGGGAAAGAAGCTGGATGGATGGATGAATGGACACTTATATACAAAAAGAATAAATAAAGAGTAAAAAAAAAAAGCTTTTTAGAGAGCCAAAGTCTTTCAGAAACATAGATCAGCAAGAAATCAAAGTTCTTCTAACATACAATTTCAAATATATCAAATTATTTATCAAATCATTCAAAAAGTTCAAAGAAATGTGGGGATCAAATGGTTAAAGGTTTAATTGGACGCCTGCAACATTCGCACTTTCATGCAGCACTGCAGTAGAAACCTACGTGTTTTTGCACTTAATATGAATGTAGTTCATGCCCTAATCCATACATGCCTGTTGAAGTTGAATCAGGCAAAGGAGAAACAAAGTTGACCCTTTCTCTGCATCAAACGTCGTTGAAAAGTAGCTGAACCGAAATATAAAATTTCATGGTCAAATTAATTATGTTCTTTAAATCCTGCAGACTAAAGAAGAAACAAATCATCCAGTTATCAGCGTCTTGGTATGAGGTTTGCAGCAAGGTTTTATTTTTTAGCTGCATCTCCTGCCCTGAAGGAGACATTGTCTCTTTCAGGGTTGGAAGGCCTTCACATTTCAGCAAGACAATGGTAAACCGAATACTGCATCTTTCGAAAAGAAAACAAACGACAACAACAACAGGAAATCATTTGGTGCATCATGAAAGGAAAACTGTAACAAAAGACCCAAAAGTGGCTACATAAAAAATAATGGGAGAAAGATTTGTATACTTCTCAATAGTATACAAGGCCTCATCACAACTTTTGGAGAATTTGTCACTTAAGTCACATTTAAAACAAGCAAATACTTTTTATCCAATGTTTTATTTGTCTGATCTTATCCGATTAGTGTCATTGCATCCTGCTTTATTCACATTTTACACATCGTCCCAACCTTCTATGTACACTACAAATAGAAATGCATCACCGCCACTACCAGCACAGCTTTAAGCTGTTTAAGGAAGCGTGTTGAGAATGAAAGTGTTTTTCTAATGTGTTTGCAGAGACCTTTTCGCTACAGGGTGCAACTGTTGATTTAACCTTCAGCGACCCGTAACTAGAAAATCTCTCCAACACAAGAAGAGGGGGGAGACACTGCCTGTCGCACTCTATTGAATCATCACACAAACCTGCTGTGTGATATTACCGGAAAATCAGTGCAGTAAGTGCAGTGTCGCTGCCTCACACAGCTGTGTTGCTCTCCACCTCCTCAACGCACAATTAATGATCATGGATAGAGTCTTATATTCTTGAAGTCGGCATAACATATTTTAAAGGAGAGTAAATCACAATTTGCATGTGTATGAAGAATGCATAGAGACGTATTCACACTCAATAATCGAACATGGCGCCACGTCGCCAGTTGCAAACAACTCAACTTTTGCCCTTATTGTCACCACTTTTAAAAGAAAAAATGTAAACTCCGAGAACGCGGACCTCTGCAAAATGGCGTTTTCAATGTTAAAATTTTCCAAATTCTAAGTGCCGCCATATTGTTAATTTGGATCGGCTCGAGACAAAATTTGGCACAATTCAGGGTTTTGATCCTCCAAATATACTGTACATGTCAAATTTCAAGAGAATCAAAACAAAATTCTATGAGTTATGATTTTTGAAACTCATAAATGGGGTTTCCAATGTTAAATTCTGGAATCTTTCCTGACCTTTTCCTGACCTCTCCAAAAGATATGATTTTTTGGAAAACGGCTCAATGATAAGTAAAGGGGAAAAACAGGATCTTTAATATGTTTATATGTCCAGATGGTTATCCGGATCACTCTCAAAATGTAATGGATTCAAAGTTGGGTCAAGACACATCTTCTGAATTTTTTTTAGGAAGATCCCCTAAGGAGTTTTTGCATAATCCTGCTAACAAACATACAAACCCTGGCAAAAACATAACCTCCTTGACGGAGGTGGCCCAATGCTCTTCTTAGGAGAGATGGAGGTAAGAAGACTATGAGGTCAATTACAGCCATACACAACTGTACACACACATACACACTCCCTTACCTGCAGGATTACACTGAGAAGTGTCTCAGGATCAACATCTGTGAACTTTATGCTCCTCTCTCATGGCCTTCACTCAGGATCAAGAGACAGCTCTGCCTTGCATTCATTTACAAGGCTGGTTGAACAAACCCTCTTATCTGTGCTGCCTCATGTCTGCAGCCTGGAGTGTATACAATGTCACTCATCACGTCTAATCCCCCTCAGAATCCCTCAAGTCCATTTTGTCTTACAATACACTGTTGTCGTGGAACAATATGAAAAATCCAATGCAGTTTCAGCATTTTTGCATTTAATAGACTGTTCAGTGTAACTGCTATTCTTAAACTGGACCTGAATTTTGTTTTGGTTTTAATGTGGCTTCGATTGTATCTCAGTCTTGTTTGCTGGAGTGCAACCCTTCAACAATTCGAGGACTCCATTAAGATCTTAGACTCCATTAACTGTAAATTGTCCAGCTTTCAGGCCTGACTGGCTTTGTTGGAGGTACTTCGCTGCAAGCTTCAGACATTATATTGCTTCCTGAAGTTTAGCCAGCAGTGGGTGGCTATGTTAACAACAAATTACGAATAGGTGTGGTGCTCATAAGGCCTCGATGGGCAGGCAGTAAATTATGAACATGAACACACAGACACTAACTTACTACCACTCAAACCACCTTCGACATCAGGCCCAGGACGACAGAGACAGGCTTCTCTCCCCCTGTCCCATGAGCGCAAAAGAGAACTTACAAGCTCCCTCTTGCAACAAAGATGAATGGTGAGGACAATAAATGGACGTGGAGTCCACCAGCAAGAATAAGGGCTTTCTTGGAAAGAGAAGAAAGGTACAGGGCCTTCTTGACTCCAGCTCAAATATGTGTATGAATTGATGAGTTTTGTACATCTGCCTTATAGATTACCTCATGGCATGAATAAGTTATGCAAGACAAGAAATTGTTTGGATCCGTCTTCTGAGCTCTGTAGAGACAAACAACTCGTCCTCAAAAGCTTGTTTTTGTCTTACTCAGTCACATGTCCACATGGTTTAATGAGAGATGGACGACCTACCGCGGTTGCTTGGTGAAAAAAAACAGAGACTTCAAGGATTCTTGAATGTGATGGTGTCTTATAGCCACATCCAGTTATAAAGGACTTTGTGTGGAAAATTGAGTTATTATTTTCAAGGTTTCAAATAAATTCTCTCTCTTTATTTCCTCCAAAAATTCTTATTATTTTTTTCTCACATTTGTCTCCTTTCATGTGGCCCTGATACACCCTCATAATGAGCAGTTCCTCTTAATCAGAGCACTTTCTTGAAGCTCTCACTGGTTGTTTGACAAAACTGCAATCTCAATGAACTACTTTGCTTAAAGGAATGATGTTTGTTATCTCGCTATTTGTATCACCACAGCTTGAGGAAACAGTTTGATTCCCAGCGGGTTCTTTTCTGTGTAGCGTTTGCTTTGGTTTCACTGGTTTTCCTTCAGTCTGATTACACGCATGAAGGTAAAAGGGCAAATATCTCAGCCGTGATGCAGGAGTCCTACTGCTCATCAAGCCAAAAGGTCTGATAGTATTCACAAAGCTCACCCAGGTAAGAAAACTGCCTTCAAACTGTATTCCCATTTTCTCTAACTAATATAGAAACTAATGAAGTAACTTCTAGCAATTTCTTGCACTTTCGGATGAACAAACAACTTAAGGTGACTTTTCTGAAGTGATGCTACTGTGCACGCACGCCACGGCCATAGTAAATATTCATTTGCAGATGCGCAAGTAAGTAGATCGATGATGACAACACTTGTCTCCAAAATGTCCATATTCTCATGGTATTTGGTAATTTTACTGTTGAGAGTCACCTGTAATAGCGATCCAACGTTATCGTCTGTCCATACGAATGTCCGTGTACTCGCCATTGTTAATGTTTCTGGTGTATCTGATGCAGATACAATACGCAAAAACTGCAACACACAAAACATTTCTGAAACAAAAACACTTAAACCAATGTCTTTTCACTTATAACTTTGTCATGTAAACAGAACTTTAGTCATTTCTTCGCATTAGCATTTGCCTAGGATGCTATCTCAAGTGAATTGCCACTAAGCATCTGTTTATTGAAGCGCAAGCATTCATTGATCCCGACTAACAGAAACCTCCTGACAACAATGTGAACCGCTGCATTAAGCATTAGCCTATATACACTGTAGCGTTAGCATCAATAAGGTGCCTTTGCACATCGGCACTTTCTCGTCATTCCTGGCACATTCCTGACATTCTTTATGTGACGTTATATATCCGAATAAGGTTCTTATTCAGTTCTTGGGCGTTTCAGTGAGTGACATCCTTGATATTCGTGGAGCATGTTGTTGGCTTCCAAAAAAATCTTCCAGCAATAATACGAATTACCGAGATTCTTCGGTTTGAAACTCAGCGTGTCGATTAGTTGTAATGGATGGTGATGCAGTATAGAATGTGGCAGCATTTGCTCAGCTGCCGCATCCTCCTCTCTGAATGACTCATGACGATCCGCCACCATAATTTACCATAAAACGCACCTTTAGGTACGTTCACGCAAGCATATGATTCGTCCCGGTGCATCCTCATGTTGTAATTTGTTTCAGCAAGTCAGTTTCTTTTCAGTTTGTTTATTTTCTTTCAAGAAGTGCTCAGAACCAGACTATTAGAGCATCTTTCTCCCACGACTGAAAAGTGAGTTTATCGATCATTACAACAATTCAACTTTGTTCACAGTGAGGATGTCAACTGTTTAGTTAAAAATGTTAATGAAAACATCTCTGCGCCTCATAAGATTAACCAGTTGTATAATTGTAAAGTTACAGAAGCTTTTTAGAAGCTCTAATGGGCCATTTTCACATTGGGCTCATAGATTAATAAAAATCTCACCCTTTTTGTCAAGTTGCTCCACTCATTTTTGTCGAACTGTGCTGTTTACTCTTCTTTTTGGAAAAAGAAATAATTGCCAGCTGGTCTTTCTCCGCACATTCCTCTCCTCCTTCTGATCCATTATCTGGGCACCCGGTGCTCATTATACTGTACTAATTTCATAAAGTGTTTGTCTGAGTGGAAAATTGAGCACCTGCAAAATGATTGCAGGTCACACTTTTCCCTGTTTCAATGTTGTCTGAACAATTAATGAAAAAAGGGCTAAAATATGATGCATTCAATGCTTTGTGTTCTCCGTTAGTGAGGGTCGGAGCTTTCAAACCATTCAAGTGCTACTTGTGCCTGTGACTCCGCTGCATTTGAGTAGCAACACTTGTAAAAAGTATATGTTAGCAAAAAAGGTGGCTGTCGGGTCGTGATGCTGATTTCGGTGTATGCTGATTTAAGTCGACTCTGAGAGGTCTGTTTTGCTGTAGTTTAAAGAAGGGTTGAACTATGAACATCACTTCATGATGTTGATAACAGTTTAGGAATATTTGAGTAGCTTGACAAGACTTTTTTTTTTTTTTTTTAGCTTTTTTCTTTAATTACAGTTTATAATTTATCATCAGCTTTCAGATAGAGATAAGATTGTGTTGCAGTGCAGAGTATCTGTGAAAAATTGTAGAATCCCCTTAAGCTCCGCTTACACCATTCAAGTGAAAAAGCATCGCTTTTGCAATTTTGTCACAGACAAGTTTTGGTTTATACAGCCATGTTATGGAAATGATGTAGTTAGCATGCCGGGATACGAGTTAGCAAGCTCAAGGAGAATCTGGACGGGGAGTCATGACACTCTGGAGGCCGCCATTGTTGTTATTGTCCATCTACTTGCGCTTGTGCAGAACTATTTATGACAGCTGTGGTGGGGTTTTCCTCAATTCTATAGAGCAGAATTGGAGCTGTTTTCAAAAAGTTGCATCTTCAGTGGCTCCATTGTGCCGATAACGGAGCCCCCCAATGCAACTAAAGTCTTCTGTTTTCACTTGAAAACGTTTGTGATGGATTAAATCATGTATTTTATCACTAAACACTTCCCATTATACATGCCAAACATATGATATTCATTTTATTTGTTTTTTTTTTTTTGTCACATTAATCCATATGAGAGTGTTTTATTATGAGGATGCTCTCTGGTTTTCTGTCCTTAACTCTGTCTACTCCTTCTCCTCTCCACATCACAACATAAAAGCATAAAATGACTGACTTGTTTCTGTGGAAACACGATGATGGAAACTTCTTGGTCAGTTCCAATTGTTGTCGTGACCATTGTTGCACATCGGCTGCATGATGGCACCAGGCTGAATCTTCTCAAACGTCACTGTGGGCTGAATTTCAAATTCCAGCCTCATTCACTGCTCAGTAGTTAATGACACAGCTGGCAGAGATTCAGATTTAAAAAGCACTATCAGTGTTTCCTGAAGAGATTCTGCATAATCTGTCAGGTGCGTGGCCCATTTCGAACAGCCCCGTTTGTCTCGGTGGATTTCTCTCCAGCTTCAATCCCCTGTGGGGGTGTTTACGCTCATGCCATTAACTTTCCCAACCTGCTTCCGGTTATTGATCGAGAAGTTGGTGAAAGACTCAAGGTAAATAGGTAAAAAACACGAGATGAAAAGCAGCTGCTGGATAAATGAGATTGAAAACGACTAAATGCTCATCGCTTTTAACTGGCGGTTCTCTCAGGGACGACTGCGTTTACAAAGCTGTGGAGGAGGAAGGGGGTGTGATGGATCCTTTATGGAGGACTCATTTAAAAAGTTGTGAATGTATTCCGTTCCCATCCTGGGTCTTCTTGAAATATGTTTCATGTGTAGAATGCTCACATCTTCGAGAGCTCTGACACATTATACAACTCTACCACGTTCTAGACCTATGACACTTCAAATCAATCTAGGACTCTCCTACATATTAGCATTCTCACACATTCTGCAAATCAGGAAAACAGACTTATTCCAAACCTCTTTCTGGAATTCTAGAATTCTAAACCATTGTTACACAATCTATAACTCTACCACATTATAGAACTCCTGTACATTCTACAACTCTACCATGTTCTAGAACTCCCATATATTGTCGGACTTCACATGTTCCACAACTCCCATGTATTCTTGAACTCTGACACGTTTTACAATGTTCACATATTCTACAACTCTACCACATTCTAGATCTCACATACATTTTTGAAATAGGACACATTCTAAACCTCTCACAAAAAGCTCTGCAGCAATCTGGAACGTCAATACATTCTCAAAATTATAGACATTCTTAAACTCTTGTGGAACTCTTCCACAGATCTTAGAACTTACTTACTGAAAATCAGATTCTCAAAATCGCATGCGTTCAGAATGCTCATATATGCTAACCCTCACAAATTTTAAAACTGTTAAACAATATAGAACTACCTCATTCTGGAACTTCAATAGATATCATCCTGTATTCTGACACTCATTTATGCCACAATGTGAGTTTGGAAAAGCAAGATGAAATGTGGGAATTGCCACATGACTTGCCTAATAAAGTGCTGAGTCAAGGTTTTAAATCGGGAAAAAAACCAAATTAAAAGGTAGTACTGAACTGCTCTGGCATTGAGCTTTGTATTACTGTCCTTTTATCATGGTCACTCAATCAAGGAGGTTCGGAGACATTTATTGGGTTTCAATAAGATTTTTTGAGGCATTTTATGGAATATTTCGATGTTCTTCATGGATTCAAACCCAGATGAAGTTTGGCACCATGAATCATGTCGTTGACCTTGACCAATAATTTCGCTCAGTTCCTGAATGAATAAATGAAAGCAATTAAGCTGAAATCTAATTTGTTGATTATTCCAAAGACACACACAATTATTCTGCATTGCTTCCAACTGAATTTCTTGTATTTCAGCACATGAGCAAAAGATTAATTGCAGTCGTAGTGGAGTATGACTTTGGATGTACTCTATATACATATTTTAATTAGAAGTATGAATTAGGCAAAGAAAAAAAAATACCTGTAAATTATACTTCACAATTCAATGAACTGGTTGTGATGTAATATACTGTATATCAAATATATATGCTAAAGATTCTTTGAAAAGTTTCCTGAAGAGAAAAACAGCTCTTACAAATACCCACATGTATCTGATGCTTATTTCACCATGTCTTATTGTCAGATATACAAATAGCGAATGCTGTAGCCACAGAGGTGGAAAACCAGTCGTGCACCAAGTTAGAATGAATAAATAAATAAATGAAAATTAAGAATCAGAATATAAAACTGAAATTCTTGAGTTGCCTCGTTAAAACAGCCCAGTGTGGGTGGAAAGCAAAGCAAAGCAGGATTATTGTTTTTCACATTGGAATCATTCTCCAGACACGTGTTAGAGGAGTGCTTTATTTTCAATACCTATAGTGCGAGAATCGTATATCATCTCCTCTGTATGTCCTGCGGTGCGCTTGAACTGTACTAACAAGTGGAGTATTTGCTGCAACAGTTCAAACTCTTCCCTATAATCAGTTTGTCTTTGCTTGATTGTATTTCAGGGTAAATGTGACTTTGAAAAGTGTTTAGACCTCGAGGTTCATGGAAAATGAAAAACAAATGCTTACGCTCGCCCTCGTTCCATTTCTGTATTTACTCAAAGTGATTTCAAATTGGCTTAATTTGTTTATGCCATCCATTCAATATTAATTTGCACTTCAGGCCTAGATTGCTATTTTTCCTTTTAGCTGTGTGGAACGTTAGCCGTCTAATTCCTAACCCATCAGTCATTAGGATTTTCTATTGGAGTGGCTGTGATTCATGATCCAAACAATTCAGTTTGACCTCAGTGAACATGTTCAATCTGGATGAGAGTTTCTTCCAGCTCCATGTTCATCATCTGAACTTTGGTTTTCATGATGCACGTCATGAGCTGTCTTTGTATGATCTTTATTTTTTTTTTTCACCTGTCTGATTGATCAAATTGATTTGCTGATTGTATATACCAACAATATCAAATGAATATCATCCCACTCAGGCAGTGGATCAATCCTATGATACTTTGCAAAAATGCCATGGCTGACCTGAAAACCTACCAGGATTATGGATTAAGTTGATGGTGACACCCTCTGTTAACTTTAAATACACTTTTATTGATAAAACACAGATTTACTTTTTTAAAAAACGGTTGATTTTATGTTTGATTTCCTTAAAAAAAAAAAAGCCAAATTATAAAATTTACAAATCTATATTTAGCAAAAAAAAAAAAAGAAAAAAGAAAAAAAGAATTACTGGTCACACTCTCACACAATTTAATCTTTTACACTGGGTCATAATCATCAATCTAGTACACTGACGGACAGGAGTTAGTGAAATATGGAAAAATACAACTTAGTTGCCACCATCAAGTCAAGTGTATAATGCATTTTTATTTAACAATGTCTATTATAATTGCTATTAACTTGCCTGTTATAAATGTTACCTGTCTGACCAAATATCCTCACTTGCCTTGTTCATTGCCTTGATGCTCTTATCTCAAAGTTTAACTTTCAAATGGCCACTCAGACGATAAACCATTCAAGTTTTATAATCTGTTTACGAGTCTACTGCATCATCAAACTGTGTTGTGGCACTTGTTCTCCATCCGGTACTAATTGTCTAAACATAGCACTGCCTTAACACGCTGTTTCTTTGTTTCCCATCATGATGGTAGAATGAAAGAGCTGCTCTCAGCATGCGACACCTCAAGCTTCCCATACAACTGAATGGTTTTGTCACATCGACCCCAAATCTGAGGAGAGCAAAGACACATTTCTGTGGATTTCATCTCTTGTGTGAGTCATTCCCGCTAGGCATTGAGAGGAGAGTACGTGAGTCCGAGATGTGGAGATGTGGACCCCGTGAGGTACGAGCGACGGGGGTGTGCAGGAAGGCGAGAACAAGAATGATCTCCTACTGTAACCAATGACGGGAGGAATGCACTACTGTAACCCTGCTATTTAGAGCACTAACAAGCTAGAAACTGACTTCTGAACATTCCGTTGGTTCGTTATTGTTTTGATGCATGGAGGTTGTACAACTAAAGAGCTGCTTAGTCTCTGCCTTTTCATGAGTTACCTCAAAGGTTTAACAAGAAAATGTTTAATTTGGATGGATGTATGGAATTCATTCAAACTATTTTACCCACACTTCCACAAAGCCCATTTAGAACAACTCTTAAAACAAACGTAAATACTTTGCATTTCTTAGATGAGCAACACATTTTCTCTGCCAAAAAGGCTTTCTTTGCTGCCCCTCATGTGGTTGGGTGGTTGGATGATTGAGATTTACTCAGCTCTGC
>OMNM01064242.1:29559-42792 GCA_900302745.1 Parablennius parvicornis | reverse complement strand
GGGTCCGGGAGGGGGCCGCGAGGGTGCAGTGCTCCGGGTGAGTTCAGGACGCAGCCTTGGAGGAGAGAGAAAGCCGAAAAGGAGCAGAGGCTCCAACACCCGCCATCGATGTAAACAACGGATGTAAATTAAAGTTTTGTGGTCGTAAAATTTTAACGAACGGATGGATTATACGTCCGATCGGTCGCATTAGTGAGGGAGTCATAAAATAGTAAAGTCATAAAATACAGGTGTATTATAATGGGAAAACGATCGGTGCATGGAAAAACAGTCGTTAACAGCGGGGGGTCGTAAAATCGAGTAGTCGTAAACTGCAGGAACCACCGTAGCTGCTATCTAATAAAGAGGAGGGGTCAATTAGACCACCAAGAAGCAGGCTGTGCGTGCGTGCGTGCGTGCGTGCGTGCGTGCCTGCGTGCGTGCGTGCGTGAGTGAGTGAGTGTCTGTCTGTCTGTCTTTCCTTGATGTGTCGGTATGTCTCAATGAGTTTGAGCCATTTTAGGTGTAATTGGCTTAAAGAGCCAATAAAGACCAGTAAACATTTTTGATAGGCAATTTACATCTTTGAATGCTAAAGAACTCAACAAAAGAAGACAAGTTACTTGGTAGACTTTCACTTCATAGATTTACAGAGGCTTAGAAATCCCTTAATGTTGAAAATCCTTGAAGTATCAGCTGCTGTATTTTATAGTTCTAATGTGTGAAAAGAATTTGTTCTCAGGAATGTTATTGGTGTTTTACAGGACCTGGAATTTCTCTCTGAAAAAGTCTCTCTGTACGATGTGGAGGGCTCACTGGAGTTTTCAGCTCTTTAGTAATGTACAAACTATGAAAAGATCCAAAACAACACATTGCAAAAGATAAGAGGCACCTCGAGTCCCTTGCCAGGTGTCATTGTAGTTTCACACCACAGTAAACTGACTTGTCAGCTTTTCTCTTCCCGTTAGTTTCTCTTTGGTTTTGTCTTGTTTGTTGCCAACATAAATGAAATTGCAGCCTCTCCCCTCTTGCTTGCTGCGAGTTTGAGTTGAAAAGAAGACTGAGGTGGATTCAGTTTGACAGCATTCTGCAGGCTTTCATGGTTGCTCAATATTTATATGAATGTATACTTTACACCAACATTTTTAACTCTATAAATCTGAAGTGTCCAGTCCTGGTCTTGGAGGGACTTTGTCCTCAAGTGTTTCCATCTTTGAGGGTCTCCATTATAGAAGGACCTTGTCCTGGAGGCTCTCTGTCCTGCATGTTTTGGGTCTTTTCCAGCTGAAATATACCTGATTGCAATGAGGGACTTCTTACTGATCCTTTGTACAAGCTTAATGAAGACACCATCCTCAGTGTGCTGGAGCACTAAACATAAAATACAAATAAACAAGCAGGACTGAGACCCAAGAGGACGGAGACCCAAGAGGACGGAGACCCAAGAGGACGGAGACCCAAGAGGACGGAGACCCAAGAGGACGGAGACCCAAGAGGACGGATACCCTAGAGGACGGTGACCCTACAGCATGGAAACCCCACAGGATGGAGACCCTAGAGGACGGAGACCCTCAGGGATGGAGACCCTAGAGGTCCAGGATTGGGAACCCCAATTATATATATTGTGGACACACTCCAGTCAGCCTGCACTAAAGTGTCTAACATTTGGCCTGTCAGCCACAACTGGCCCTTCAGAGGGTCCAGTCTCGCCTGTGAAATGGTTTAATGAAGTGTAAATGTTCTTTCCATCTGCTGTTCAGGGCATCCATGTTTCTTTTTTAATATATTCACAAGTCCACAAATATTAATGAGGTCATTCTTGTAAATATCAACATGATTATACTGCTTATGGTGTCAAAATCAAAAAATCCCTCCATAATTTGAGACTCTAAAAATGAGGATAGTTAAATATGCTGTATGGAAATGTTCATGGAGGAATGTGAGGACAGGTTTTAAGAATTTCCATGTTTGAAGGTTTGTTCTTGTGGCTCTGCTGGGGGAGATGGTGGCAGAGGGACATTCGGTTCCATACTGCAGGTGACTCTTCACATGATTGACACCCGAAGTTATGAATTCCATAATGAAATGCCTAAACTAAAGGTCAAAAGCTTTATTTCCTTTTAAATGCCATGATGATTTTCAGCCATGCTGGAATAATGGCAGTGTCGACTAACAGCCTTCCACTTTGGCCTCCAGTGAAGAAACTTTCTGATGTTGTTTTATGTTTTATGTAAATAGAAGTACAAGCACATTCTGACCTGTTTAAATATCATGTAATTGAAAATGAAAAAATCACTGTGCATGACATGAAATCCAATCTCGAGAAATTTGACGTAGTTCTACACACTTATTACTGTAATCAAGAAATACAGTATGCTACCTTATGTTTTCTATCTGCAGTAAAGTACTGGCAGCAGAGACCTCAGTGCTTTACTATTATTTTGCAGTTTCATGAAACAAATGAAGAGCTCGAACTCCTGCTAAATAATCAATAAACAATTCACAAAGGTTATAATTCACACAAATGTTTATTTAAACGGGCAGTGTTAACTTTTCCTGCTCCTGAGAGCAGTGGAGACCAACTTCACTCCCAGGCCGAGGCTGTCCAGAGTTTCGGAGTTTACACCCTTTTCTTACAGCTGGTGAAAAACAGGACACGGGACTCCATCTTTGAGTTGCACACTTGTTTCTTTTATTTACCGGTTACTTTTCCTATACATGCTGTATCTTGTAGGACAGTTCCGCAACAACACTAGCTCCCTTACGCACCCAGTTAAAGGAAGTCACCCCGACCACCGTTAAAGGGGCCACACACCCACACATATACACTCCGATAACAGCAGTGTCAACAAGAAAACTGTTTCTATAAAAAATACAATAACATCTAAAACAAGAAATAAAACTGTTAGAAATCCCAGATTAAAAAGCCAAAGAGATTCAGAGCAGCAAAATTAAAACTGCCAAATAATGTGTGCTGTATGTAATGGCAATAAACTCTAACTTTTAGATTACATCTCAGAGACCTTACTAAACTTGAAAACACAACAAAAGTTTTAACTGTTTCTATGCTATTTTATATTTCATGTATTACGTCTCATCTTACCACATTGAACTTTACCATGGATCAAACAATTGAACTGAACACTGATTCAACAAATACAGAGGAAATAAGGATTTAGTCTGGTGTCTACACTCAAGAGGCAGTTTAAAGTGTCTACAGTATCTACATTTAGTGCCACTATGTAAACATGAATCACTAAGAGCATTTCAAAACTTTACATCAATAACATTTGTAAAACACACTTTTAAAAGAATTTGAAAATGTGGATTAATACTGCTGGGACAACACACACTTGTAAGAACTTGCTAAACATGTGCATCATTTGCAACATTCGGAAAGAGGTAGGCTTTTGTTTCACCACAAAATAGTGAGGTAAGTGCATGCTTTTCTTGGTCTGAGGAGGTGAGGACAGTCCTGATTGAAGGAGGAATCTTTTCAGTCAGGAAGAGATCGTCACCATGCTGGTTGTTATTCCAGTGTTGCCTCTCTAAAAGAACAACAAATAATAGTAATAATAAAAAAACAAACTCAGAGGTGTATAATAACATGGCATGTTTCTAAAGCTGATACTATAAGTCTTTTTTGGTTTAGTGTGTGTTAGGAGCAAGAGCTAAGGGAGAGCTCACTGACCGATATGAAGTCCCAGTAAAATGTAGGTGGACCATCTTGCTGCTCTTCTTGGAGACAACCTTCTCTTGGATGGCCTTTGATCTCTCTCTGGATTGATCACAATGAAGTGCATGAAATCAGACTGAATAGAAAACTACATTTTGTAGTTTGAAAGAAGTAGTTTGAGTTTAGTAACATAAGGTGACATAAATTAAAAGAGGGATGGCTCATGGCTCATGTCTCCCACAGGTCCCGCAGCTCACTCACCTCTGTATGTGTAAAATATTTTAAACCTGCAATTATTGCACAATTTATACCTCAAAATTAGATTTTGGTTGTTTTTATCCTTAGTCTTATTGCTTGCTCCAAGAGGTAATATTCTACCAGTGTGTCATGCCCAGTTCTCTTGCTGCAGGTGTGTTCTCCTCTCCTCTCTGTGTTTCAGGTGGGCGGGCCAGGAGGTGGTGTGAGAGAGGAGAGAGCTGGCTTGTCAATTGCCGGATGGGGGCGGTTTCTGGATAAGAGGCTCTGCTATTTAGACGGGCTCCTCACTCCACTCGAGGCGGGACTGTAAACCCACCTTCGTCAGTGCTGGAGCTGCTATTTTGTGTTATTCTGAGAATGACGTCTGACTAATCCTGCTCTCTACCCTTTGTTAGGGTATGCCGCCACTATCAGTCTGCCTGGACACAACTGGTGTCCACTTGTCAGAAACCCAGCCAGTAAATCAGCTCTCTCCGCTCCACTCTGCCCGTCGTCCCTCTGAACCTGTCTGTGAGTCACTGTCACACCCAGTTTGACTCTCCGGAGGATCTCTGGGAGAAGACTCGGAAGTTCCTTGACCTTTGTTAAATAAATCCTTGGTTTAAACTTCCTTCTGTTTCCTGGTTGCTTCCTGCACCTGAGCCTCCGTCCCCCGCCATCACACAGTGGGGACAAGCAGTATTTCCCAGCCGATTGGAGCCAATATGTACTATACTCAAAACAACTCGACAATGGACTCACAAGACAACACTGCTAAATGCAAAGATTGCTTTAAATCTAGCCTAAACATAAGGCTACTACATGTTCTTGTTCTGCCGCTACTGGCGGGAGATGTGGAGCTAAAACCCGGTCCTCTACCTGCTGATGTGTGCTGATCTGGTCTCCCACCACTAACATTAACCTGACTAACTTCTGTCCCAGCAGCCGAGAGGCCTCATTCACCATCAGTGTTAGTGAGTAAGCCAAGCCAGTTAGCTGGGGGGCTAACACCACCTGCAGCTCTTTGCCAGGTTGGGCTGTTACCTTCTAGCCCAACAGCTGAGGGGCCTGTTCCACCACCGGTGTTAACTCATTGCAACTATCCCAAGCTCAAACCCAGAAATCCAGTTTTCTAAGAACATGGCAGGACAAACTTTTTGCAGACTCTTATTGAAGAATGTCCTGAAGTGGGGTGGGACACCAACGATCCACGGTGCTGCATCCATCAAGTCGGAAGTGGAGGGCAGGTGTGTGCCGATGCATAAATACAGCCCACTAATCAGTGTGCCAGCCGTGAGGGAGAGGCAGAGAGGATGAAGCAGAATCCATCCTGCTACATTGAGAATAAACGTGAACAGCAAAAATACGTCCTGGGTGCTTCCGGCTCAGCAAAACATGGCATAGGCCGCACGTAGGGGAGCTCCTGTAGAGCAGAAATAGACCTATACTGTTTTTTCATGGCTGATGTCGATACTGATTATCAAAAGTCAAGGAGGCCGATAACTGATATTTGGAGCCGAAGTTCATTTGAATTTTAATGTCAATGTCGTTAAAATGTCAAAAGTGACAAATGGTGCATCAATATTTTGAATACAAACTCTAATAGGTAACTTTCTTTAAATGGCTTTAAATATATGTTTATTAAATGGATTTTCATATTTGCAAGATGTTAAAGGTTTTTTTTTTTTTTTTAATCTTACACTAAAGAATTTCTCTGTAAAATAACAGGGTAGCAGGGATGGCAGTAATTTACAGTTATTTTACAATGCCACTACTCTTATTTATATTACTAGTATATTACCATATTTTGAATTACAGCATATGACCGTAGAATAATGGTGGGTGTTGTAGTTATTTTACAGCGCATCGACTGTAATTTATTTAACAGTATAATACTGTTTTTTGGATTACAGTACATGCTGGTAGGATGACTGGGTTATGAATATTTTACAGCGCATCCACCGTAATTCAATTTACTATTTTACCGTATTTTGGATTACAGTAGGAGAACTGTGGGTTATGGTAGTTTTACAGTATATGCAAGTGTGTTGTTAAATCATTGTTAAATTTGCATTTGTATAAATCCTCAGAAATTTAAAAACCGAGTATGCAGGGCTTCTCCAATACCCAGACCGAGGCTACTACATTTATCCAGCCAGTCAGCATCCCAAAGTCCGACAATAAACACACAATTTGACTTGTATATTACAAATGTCTTGCCTTCTAGTGCTCAAAGCGGATGACAAACACATTCAGCAACAACATGCATTCATCTAATGAGCAAGCAGAGGACACGGAGGTGGTGACTAGCAAAGAGTGGACAGCACAACAAGTGCTCACCCTGACGCTGTTTTCAAGAACCAAGAAGCAGAACTCACAGAGCGGAGCACTCACTCTAACACTGTTTCCCAGCATTGACAGTACAGCGCTATCACTTTCAATTTCACTGAATAACTTCTACCAAACTGTCTCAGCTGTTTGCCTCAGTTTCTATCATCAGCTTAGGGTGTCTATGCATGCTGGCTCAATGAAGAGACATAATCATAACTGAATTGATTAATTATTTTTGTTATTGCCAATCATTCTGAAACCTCTGACCTTGAATAAAAATCTGATCCAGACCTTTTAGTAATAAGTTTAAGAACCCTGGTATAGTACATTGCTGTATTTATTACAAAGTGCTCATTTGTACAGCGGACTGTGTAAGATTAGTGACATAGAGAACATTTGTATTATAAAAATGACAAGGTTTTGTAAGTAACTGTTCGATACGATCATTAGTGACAGGCTTTACTGAACTCCAGAACATACAGTAACCTCAGACGCTGATTTAGAGCAGCATCAACAACAGTGTAACACTGATTTAAAACACCCTCAAGAACAGTGTGACACAACATCAAAAAACCATCTAAAACAGTGTGACAGAACAGTCTAGTTTGAAAACAAGTCTTTTGCATGAGAACAATAACAGTGGACATGGAGAAGGAAAAGAGGGGGAGAAAGAAAGTGTGAACCATTCAACCACAGAACCATTCAAATGTACCAGCGTTTGGCTGGTCTCCTCAGTCACTGATGACGAGTGTAAAAGAATAAATAAATACAATTAGCAACACAACGTCTCTGGTAAAATATAAAAATATAAATAAAATGCAAGGAGAGAAAGAAACATAAAAAAAGGGGATAGCAATGGGCCAGAGCAATAAACCTGTTCAAGAAAGAGAGAAAATGGTTAAAGATAGGATGAAAAGTGCAAAAATGAGAAAAACAAGATGAGATGAAAGGAGAGAGGGTGGTTTGTTAAAGGGAGGGTTACCTCCCTATATAGGCGAGGTCAGTAGAGTAGCATGTTGTTGGAATGTTAAGAAGGATGAGTGGGATGAATGGAATCAAGCAGACATTTTCAAAATTTTCGGAAGACAAATTGTGTGCTTGCAAAATTGAGTTTAAATATTTTAATCAGTACTTGATGTAGTCATCAGTACTTGAAGCAATAGTTGAACAAATTGATATAGCACTTCATGTATTTTAAGAAGTTGAAAGAGCAATCAAAACAATGCACTCGTTTGAAATCAGGCCGTTCCTCTGATCAATGATAAAACCATGTGAAATTAGTTGCACACATTTCTGCTGCTAAACTGCAGTGATCCTGTCGAGACTGCAGTATCCTGGGGTTTTGCTTTGGCAAATTTATCAAGTTTATTAGCAAAGAAGAGTGCTATGTCATTTTACTGGAGCTGAAAGAAGGAAAAAAATTTAGAGTGACAAGACATCTGTCACCTACCTAGATGAAGTCCCACTTGAAGTCCAGCAAGTTCTTCAACAGTGTTGCAACATTGGGGTTGACACTTTCAGCCCTTTTCTGAACCACCTTGCCAGTCCTCTAGAGATAAGCTTTCCGTGGCAGGCCTTGCTACGTCTTTCCGGATTTATACCAATGAACTGTCTTTAAAAAAAAAAAAAGAAGATTTTAAGAAAAATCTTAAATCCCAAAATCTGCAAATGCATAATATTGACATTAGTCTGATGACAGGAAATGTATCTATTATTGCTTACTTCTTGGAAAAAATTAATAACAATTGCAAACTGTGAGAGTAATTTCAAGCAAACTGGTAATGGTCTCAGAAAGGTTTTGTTTTCAAACAACTCAGTAGGAGGCACAAATGCTCGAACGCAGGACACTCTCCTTCTGGAAATTGTAATTGTAATGGATGAACAGTTCAAAATGACACAGATGATATAATAACACCATCTTACTGTATCTTACACAGGTGGTTAAGATAACTTCAAGGCCTTTGAGCATGCTCTGTAGAGTTTGATTTTATCTGTCTCATTGTAACTCAGTTTTTCTGTGTGTGTGTGTGTGTGTGTGTGTGTGTGTGTGTGTGTGTGTGTGTGTGTGTGTGTGTGCGTGTGCGTGTGTGCGTCTGTTAGACAACATATCTAATATACAGTATCTACATGGATGGACATGGAATCTGCACAAACACTTCCTATAGTTACTTCATTCTCATTAGAAAATAAAGTCCTTTTAAAATGTACACCAAAATAGCTACCGAGCAAAGTGACCTGAGGACTGGCTGGTAGAGTGAAGCTTCTTTCAATGTCAGCAGCACTGGTAGACACCTGAAAAGTTAGAAGGAGGTACAACAAAATGATAATATTATAATACATATACAATCATAAGTCATTTAACAACAACTAATCAATACTCACAACAACATAAATCATCAGTCCATCTGGGTTCTCACCAAAATGAGCTAAGCTTAACTACCTGGAGAGTTAAATCCACACCCAAACCCTGGGAAACAAGAGCTTGGACATCACGGTTGTTGGATTTTGTCCGGAAGTACCCCACAACTGCTCGTCCACATTCCTCCATTGAAAGCTCCAAGACTTGCAGGAGTTTGATATCTGTCAGCAACTCAAAATGAGCATAGATGCCCCTCTGAGTAAAAAGGTATGGCCATTTAATCCTTAGTTCCTCAATGGAGGATGCTGGCACTTGATTTATGTGGGTACGATGAAGGCTGTATGTCATCTCCATGAGATAAATCACCTCCGCCCTCTGTCCTTCATTCAAGAACTCCTGATTGTAAATGTTTTCCATCTGGTACCGTTTCTCTTCCAAAGTGTCAGCAGTCTCTCCTGACAGGGTCTCGGGCTGAAATCGTGTGCAGCATCAGTCGGTCCACGCTGAAGTCATGTTCCCTCGTGGTATCCCATCAAGCGCTGCCTATACAGACCACCCCTGTTGATATTCTCAATGACAGTTTTCACCTGCTGAAGCAGTGAGGTAAAGCCTCCAGTGATGAGGATTCCTTTTCTTGTCATGTCAGCGAAACTGTTTGGGTATTGCCTAACAATGTTCTGGCTAATTGTACGTCACTGAGAACGAGTGGGGTTGGTGTAGGACTTTCTGATTTCATCTACCAGCACTCGGATCATCTGGCATGTCTGGCCACTTGAGAGAAGGTCTTTGACCATTTGTAATTTGCTGGCACCATTTGGTGGCGGGTATGGTGATGAGCCAGAACAGGAGGGGGAGCTAGTGAGTGAGGACGACATTGATGAGAATGAAGAGATAGGATTAGTTGAAGCAGTTGCATATGATGAATCACCGTGGATAATTTGGAGATCCAAAGTGATGGTCTCAGTTTCTAAAACAACAAAGAAATATATTTTGGTCATCCTTATGCAGCAATGATTATACTGAATGAAAATAAAATGTTCACATCAATCTGTGGCTTGGTAATCATAGCTAATTAGAAGGCCTCCGATAATTTTCTCTGCTGTATAACAGGTAGCAACCCTTTAAGGTCTTCCTGTTGGACATGTTTCAGGTCATCCACAGACTCCACACCAGATGTCTGAAGCGTGGAAACAATCTCTAATTGTGTCTCCACAGTGAGACTGACCAAAGTGTTAAGTTGGCATTGATGTTTGAATGCCAGTGCTCCAAAACATTAGACTGCAGAAGAGATGCAACAGTCTCTTTGACAGGGATATATTGCGCAAAACACTCCTTGCCTGACGCGTTCTCGCCCAGGTAAATGGGCTTTGGCTCTACATAAAGGAAGCTTGTCTTGAAGACAGTTTTCCTCCTCTGGTCAGTTTTCAGTGTTTGGGTAATGCATTTTTTGAAAAGATCTTCACATTTAAAGGTATAAATTACATTCTCTTTGTCAGTGTCTGCAAGACCAAGATCTACAAGCTTTTCTTTAAGTTTGAAAAGCAGGTCTGAATGACTAATGTCATGCATCTGTTGATAGTCGTCTATGATAGTCTGGATCACAGAGGCTGGAAAGAGAAATTTGGCTTGCAACCAGATAAAACATTGCTAAACTTCTGAAAACCTATTTTCTTCCACAGCCTCTGGGCAGACCTCTGTCTGTTGACGACTCAACTGGCCTGGCTCATCAATCTACATATGACTATCTTCATCAGTATCTCAGGAACTGGACTGATTCACAATGCAGTCCATCAAACCCTCTTCAGAGGACTTATAATGTGTCCTTGAAATATGTGATCAGAATGAAGACTGGACTTTAAATCTTTTGTCACAGTTTCTGAAAGGACATGCCAGCCCTCTCCCCCCTCTGATATGCTCTTTCAAATGTGAGAAAAAGTTCTGAGTATTGTCACATTTAGTACTGCACAAGCCAACATGACAAGTTAAATCAACAATACCCTACAGTGTAGATCTAGACTGGCCACGACAGTGGCGGTAGCTGTGAGATTTAAATGGTCTGAACTTTTGGAAAGTTCTATGACATCCAGGAAAAACACACTTAAATAAAGCATTTCTTGTGCAACTGTGGGTCCGCATGTGCCTGACATATGTCAACATATCATGCATGTCTTAGCACACATTAGATGTCTGTCTTTGAAAACAAAAATGTATTTTCAGCTTTGGTGTGATAAAAGAATAACTTCTGGCATTTAATAAAAACAACGAAAACTTACTTTGTATTAGCTAAACATAGCAATACTTGGCTAATAAGACAATATTATGCAGTCCAAATGTGCAGACTTGCCTATATTGCCTATAAATTAATGAAGGTTCAATTTCACTGATTGAGAAAGAAGGACAATACTACTCGGTACATAACAGTTTGATATGTTTTTAATTTTGCACCTGGCAGAAACACACTTACACACCTTACATCTCTACCTGGTGAGAGACTGGCAATTGTAGGTCCACACCCTCACTCACTCGCTTTGGAAAATCCTCCCATATAGCTGCACAGTCAACTCTATAAAAACACAAGTTAACACAAGTTAGTTATATCTTCACAAAATTATAGGCAGATAACTTTAACAATGTAGTGTCTCTAAGATGTTTATTTAAATAAATGTCTGTTAAGCCACTATCTATCCCTGAATGGAGTAACATAATAGTAAAGCCTTTGCATTTACAGTGATATGATGAGTATTATTACAAGCTGTATGTCAAATGCTCTACCTTATTTACAAATCTATTTACTGAAAGGCCTTAAAACTAGAGTGCAATGAAGTTAATTAAGTTAAATTAATAAATGATAAGATAATGACACAGATTTTACAATTTAAAACTTTATAGCACCTATGTATGTTTATTTCAGCTTAAGCTAGAGCTTGCTTTACTTAGCCCTATTTACCAACTTGAACCAATAAAACAAATTTAATGAAACATCTGATATGTCAACAGTTCAAAAATCATGCAGGCAAAACAACACTGGACACTACCAATTTCATGAGATAAGCATAACTTTACTTTACCTGTTCGGTTGAACTTCACATGACTTCTCTGACTGGAATGATATGATGGAGTTGTGCTTACCAAAGTCGAGTTCAGGAATAGCCAGCAAGGTTATATATTGTCACACAAAAATGACTAGTTTGAGGAGTTTGGATTGGTAAAGATATGCTCTCATCAATTAAGAAACAAAAGTCGCTATCATCAGCAAGATGCTGATGGACAATGCCTGGATTTGAGAAGAGCTGTAAGCACGTCTCGAGTCTCGAAATACTACTACTTAAGAACATTTTTAAACTCGACAAGAAGCCACTTGAGGATGGAGTCCACTGGTCCCTCATCCCCATCATGCCTAAACCCAAACCTGGTGACCATTCTTGCATTATAATGGCGAGTTTCCAATATTTCACGGATTGCTGCCACATTCCTAAGAAAGCGAGATAATTTCAGCGCATAAACACTGGTATCATGACTACCTCTGTCTTCCCTGGTCACACCACCAAGATGGCACGGGCCTATGCTGGGGACGTCCGCCGCCAGCTACGTGAAATTGAGAAAGTGTGGGACGGTCTACGGCATCCTGTGCATAACCTATCGAGGCGTGCAGCGTAATTTCACATCGCCAATCAAGGCCAAGTTATTCATCCAGACGATCACCAGCTAAAGAGACTGTACTTTAGATTTTCTTGAAGACACTGCCAACATTACTTTAAGGTTTGAAGTTCACTATTTGTGAGTTACTGTTTTCACACACTCAGTTATCTCAGATCATGCCCCTTTAACTTTAGATATAAAATCTCTTGTCCGGCCCATCTTTTCTTTGCCCTGGAGGCTTAATCCACCAACCACTGATGTTGTCTGATCAGGCATTTAGTGCCTTTATATCATCTTCATTAGATGATTTTATTGCTTCCAATAAAAACGACTCAGTCAACTTTCTTTACAGTGGGAATCGCTCAAGGCCTATATTCGTAAACACATAAATTCTTATTCAGCATATTTTGCCAAAATTCTCGAGGCAAAATTACAAAAGATTACAGTAAAGATTTTGGAAACATACCAACTTAATTCAGCCAACACAACCCAGAGTCTGCTGAAGTATAGACTCAATTTGCAGGTGGAATTTGACCTTGTAACAACAGCCAATGCAAAGTGCCTTTTGCTATGTTCCTGAAATAACTATTACCAACATGTCAGTAAACCAAGCAGATGATTGAATGTTGGAGAAGTTTCATCATTTGTTTTAACACAGGCACTAGGTGAGGTGTACAATATTTTTATCCAAGAGAGGTAATTTCTTTCCAAATCCAAATTTTTGTAGTGTGGCGTGAAGGAATTTCCAATTTGCCCTATCAAAGGCTTTCTCTGCATCTAAGAAGGTGATGATAATCCTGTTTATTGTTGTGGCAGTGGTCCATAAAATTATTAATCTGCATGTATTTTTACTGGAGTGACGTCCTTTAATAAACACAGTTTGATCCGAGTGTATGATGTGGGGTGTAATTTTTTCCAGTCTGCGTGCTAATGTTTCACTAAATGGTGACATCGGGCGATAACTGGATGGGAGTGTGGGGTCTTTTTCTGGTTTTAATAAAAGTTCAGAGCG
>OMNM01064242.1:0-18166 GCA_900302745.1 Parablennius parvicornis | reverse complement strand
GTGTGTGTGTTTGTGTGCCACAGTGTAACCCCTTATTGGTTGGGTTACTCTTTCCCTTTGCCCCTCCTTTACCTCGCTCCCTTACACACACACACACACACACACACACACACTCACATATATGCAGACAGTTCTGGTAGTATGAAGACATGGCAGGGCACTGATGGCTAAGGTAAGGGATGGTTCACATTTGGGGACCGTCCACACTGGGAGTGGCACAGCCTCGTACCAGGCCACCGCCAGTGTAGTGACCCCTGAGAGGAACCACTGGAGATAAAAGATTCCGTTAAGAACCTAATAAAAGTAAATAAATAAATAGATAAGAATGCACATATCTATATACATACGTACATACATACGTACATTGTGACAACTTGTCCACGACTATTTTTTTCAGCATTATTAATTTGAAGGATCAGATTTCAATGCATATTTGACACATTTGGAAAGATTATTAAGTATATTTGGCACAAAAACACAAGATATTAAGTGTATTTGACAATAAAAAAACATTGGCAGCTGGCAAGAGCGCACGGTACACCACACCTTGCTGTGCACCACTCACAAAAACAAAAAATATTAAGTATAGGCTATTTGACACAAAACATAAACATGCAGTTGAGGTCTTCAGAAATACGGTTTCCAGAAACGATTTTCAAAAATGTATTTCTGAAAAAATAATAAGCCCTAAAGCTTTATAGATAATGACGTGATGCGTTCAAGAACTTGTTAACGTGTCGGAAGCCCGACGATGTGCGGGGCTCACACAGTAGCAACATTACATGCTTTTTCAGCATTACTGATGTGAAGGATTGAATTTCAAAGTACAGTCACGGTGCACGGAGAGGTATTTAACTCTTAACTCACCTTAATTAGTGGAGAACGACTGATTTTCCTGGCAAATTTCAAGCTGAGCGTACACTGAAACAGCCGAATACTTGGGCTGGACCTGCTCATTCCAATATTCAGATGTTGTGTTGTTGTCAGGATATGAGTTTAGAGATGTGAATTATCCCCTGCTCTCCGTTACTTTCACTTTCTCAGCTGACAACTTTGAGTTATATGCTCAGGCACTGTCCAACATGTTAACGAGCTGCAGGGCGTCATGTGCGCAAATAAGACCATTCTTTGTGAAAGATAAAGATGTATGATACTATACTGAACATATATGGACATATACTAGTAATATGAAACATGTATAAAATATCAATTAGAAATAATATGTAAAATTTTATTGTACAGGATTTATTTTCTCCAGAAAATTCTGAAATGTCATCCCTGGATGAGTTGTCCAGGGTTGCAGTTTTGTGGACAAGTTGTCCTAGAATCCTGTGGGACAAATGTTGCTCCAGGATGGGGGTGAACGAGGCTAGGATTGGAAAAATCAGAGTATACCCTCTAGAATAAACTAGACTACACCATTGCATATACAGTACATAGTCACATACACCTACGTACATATACAGACATATACTGTATATGTATAAAAATCAGTGTTATGCAATGTGGATTACAGCACTATACTGCCACCTGCTGTGAGGCATTGTTATTACTTGTAAGAGTCTCTAGAGGGTGCACAGATATTGTCATTGAAGCCTGTTAATAAATGGCCCCAGCTGCAGTAGTGAACTCCGCCTCGGTCTGATTCCTGTCTTACTCCGTAATAAGTTGAGGAATACATGGAGAGACACAGCAATCAGTTAAAAGCCTGATTAAAAAGATGAGTTTTAACCGTTTTTGGAAAAACATCAACAGTCTCTGCAGCCCTGAGGCTCAACAAACGGGGGCTATAGGAGCTGAATGCAGCCTCCCTGTGGGTCTTGGTCCTGGCTTGAGAGGTGCCAGAGGACCTCAATCACTGTCGACTGACTGACTACAGGCCACGCCCACTCCCTCTACTCCTCCCCCCTCCCCACAGAAATTCAGGACATGATGCACACCATTCCCACAATGGCTTCCAGGAGACCTTTTAAACCCAGAAATTTTGCCAGAACACAAACTCTTATTCCTTTTAAACGTCATACTGAGAGCTCGCCCAGTGCCAACATCAAAATGGTTGTCTTAAATGTGCGCTCTAGTTTAAACAAAACATTTATCATGAATGACTTGATTTTAGATAATAACTTAGACTGCCTTTACCTTACTGACACATGGCTTGGCACTTACGCACTGGTTGTTATTAGCGAGGTCTCCCAACCAAATTGAAAAAATGTATTTTCTATCAGAGATGGAAAGAGAGGAGGAGGAACTGCATCCATTACTAAAAACAAATTTTACCCATCTAAAGTGGCTTTTAACAGTTTTGCCTCATTTGAATACGACGCTTTTGTATTTTGCAACCCCCCATCCTCTCTTTAATTATATACAGACCACCCCATTATTCCAGCACTCGTTTATATGACGTCCAGACACAACATTCATACAATGGCCAGGAAAGACAAACACAAAACATTCCATTATCGCTTCTCCTAGGACGTCTTCAGGAAGTAAGGAGATGATGCCTTGTAGACATGTTCTGGATCACTCTTTGCTCGGTGGGGATGAATGATGTATTGTTGTTAATGCAGTGTTGTCGTTGTTTCACTACTTTCTACATAGATAAGATGGATCAATAATGCTTTATTGTCACTTAATGCATACGCTCGTAGGTGCATACAAGAACGAAATGTTTCTGCACAACGCAAAAAACAAGGCTTTTAAAAGTGTATATGTATGTAATACACACAGTAAAAGATATAAAAACATTCATTTAAACCAGTGAATAAATTGACAACGATGCAAACAATGATAGTTATTGCACTGGATTATAATTATTGCAATGGAATACAGCATCATCCTCAGACCTGACAGCAGACTGTTTGAAGTTCAAAAGTCTTGTGGCCTGAGGACTCAAGCAATCGAACGCCTAGTTGTTCTGCCCTCTAAGAAACAGACTCTGTCTGAGGCAGAAGCAAAGCCTTGTTGTTGAAAATCTTAACTTACCAACTGTTGACTCAGATGTTATCAATGTGCTTCTTACTTTACAAGAAATTATAACTGCCATTAAATCCGCTATTAAACAACAAAGCCCCAGACGTGGATGGATTATTTTTTCAGAAGCTGGTTGACATCATTGCCGAATTTTCATCTTGTTCTCATGACTTTTAATGTGAGTATACAGGGGCGTTTATCCTGTGGTGATGTCCAGTCTCAGGATCTGGTTTCAATTTAGGCAGCTTTTTCAATTTGTGTCACCATCGACACAGACATCTGTTTCCCTCAACACTTATTGACGACACATTTAGGATCTGGAGGAGTTGAGGTATTAAACACTTTAGTGCTCTCTATGAGGAGTTTCTTTAACTTTTCAGACCTGCCATCAGGTTTGAATCTGCCTCTGTCTTACCTATTCCGCTATCTCCAAATCTGACACTGTGCCTCTGCCTTATTCCCATGCTATCCTTCCCTGCCTGCTAGACAACCTTGGGATGATCTACTGTCATTTAAACCCAGTGAGAAATATTTAATATCTAAAATATATTTACAACTAATGTTATTTGATGGTCACTCATATACGGACTAGGTGAGAACCCAGAGCGGAGAGCACACTGAGATTTATTTATCGGAGGGGCCTCATCTCTTCATCGTTTTTTTCATTACACACATTGTGCTGTGTCTTGTGGCCCGGTGCTCCCAGTCCCACAAGCTTTTGTGTGATAAAGAAAAGGATGCATTTGGTAAATCTCACTCTCAGATCTTGTAAACCTCTGGCAAGCAGTGTATCCTGCTAATGATAAATAATGTATGCTGCTCTGCACTTCCCATCTTGTTTGCACATGACCTATAGCCAAAATGATTATGCAAATTTAGAGAAAAAAAAATCAAATGTTATAAATGGTCACCCGGGGCATGGGAGACTCCTCTGCATTCACCAGTCTGTGGGGAGGAGAATGAAAGCATTTATTCTTCCTCTCATGCTGCTTCTTTTTTTGGTCGCAGTGATTGGTTTGAATTAACAGACTAATGTGGTGGCTGTTGTTTGCAGCTATTTAAAATGTAATTATGTTCAGCCTGGAGTTCTGGTGACGGGAGCTCAGGCCTGCAGCTCATGGATTAGTCTGCCTGAATAAACACACACACACACACACACACACACACACACATACACACACACTTTTCTAAAATGATAATTGTGAACTGCTGCTCATATAAATCCGGTTGATGTCACTCAGCCAAACATCTGCCATACTCTTTATATACATGAAATTTCATCATTAAGGTGACACAATGACAAGTTCATCTTTTCATTTTACAACATTGTTTGTGATAAAGTGATTTGAATCCTTTAAAGTCACCAGCTTCGATATAGATACAAGCTATATCTAACTGTGAATTATTAACTTCACTCATCAGGCAGTTTCATTCATTGTTCCAAGTCCCTGGTTGTATCTAACAAGGTCTGGAAGAGAGTAGCTGCTTTCTGAATCTCCAACTTGAAGATAATGGAGAGAAGACCATCTTCTCACAGCTGAAATACCTCTGCTCATATGAGACTTCATCTGATCCTCATCCTGGTCTCACTAAACTCCTGCAGCTCATCCAGCCTCTCTGGATCTAAACAGTCAACACGGACTGGGGGTCTGTGGGGCGACTTCCAAAGAAAGAGCTGCAGCACATCACTGGAGGAAGATTTTTCTGGGTCACCCTTGTCAGTGTTTCCCAACCTTTTTTGAGCCGCGGCCAGTGACGTGCCATCAGGGTAGGCAGGATAGGCAGTGCCTACCCAAGGCTGAATTGAAATGAATGAAATATTCATTTGAGAATTGGTTTATATATATGCTTTTTATAACCCAAATGACAACACCGCCTCCTCCAGTCGCTCATTCCTGCTCTGTTTTACTGTGAAGGCCAGACACACTCCCGGAGGCAGAGCAGCAGTGTGCATCCGGGAAACTTCGACTTCTCGTACGTTCACAGTGCATTAGTGAATTGATACAGCGCTCCTACGCTCTCCAGCTAGTTGACGTCGGAATAAGAGGCAGGATGACAGCGCAAGAGACAATAAAGACATTTGGCAACTCTGTTCTAAAGACAAACATCAGCTTTTAAAAGATGGGAGACCAAGACCTGAGCTACCACACCTTCAAGCAAAGGAAAGGTCAGAAAATTGTTCGTACTTTTCCACAGTGAACGGTACAAAAGGATGGATTGGATGAATTAAGTGGAAGAGGTGCTTCACAATATAAATACGTGCATAGTGAGTAAGTAAGTAAACTTTATTTATATAGCACTTTTCACAGACAATAGTCACAAAGTGCTTTACAAAAATAGGCATATCTAAAAGATCATGTGATCATGCACAAAGTTTAAAAAGCTTAAAATGCATAAATTGTAACTCAACACAGGGTCAGTTGGTCTAAAATGCTTCACAGTACTATGGATACATAAAACTTATGTGGTCAAATAGGGAGGTACGTAATAAGCCTATTGTAAAGGTTTTGGTCACTTTCATTTGAATTTGGGGTGCATGTGGTCGCCATTTGCAACATCCTGCCTACCTAAGCCTAGTGCTCACGGAACGTCAATGGCCACGGCACATATTTTACATGACAAAAATCACACGACACACCACGTCACAAAAAGTATATATAATGAAATGTAATGAAAACTGAGTATCAATTTACTTACTCAGTGTGAAACCTGGGCCTGTTTAGTTGAACACAAAGCTAATATTCTTGCAGGAATTGAAGAAAGACAAAGATGAAAATCTTCCTCAACAGCCCTGAGTTTCTTTTTTTTTTTGTCTTTATAGTGATCATGCTTGAAAAGCATGGTTGTGCATAGATAGGTTGTGGAGAAAGGGAGAAGAACTGAAATTGCTTTGTTTCCCAGAATAGGGAACTTCTTGGCAGCAGCAGTCAGCCAAAAACTGTCCAAAGGTAGATCAGCAAAGCTCAGCTTCAGACCACGATTTATTCTCAGTTCAGTTATTTCTTCCTGTTCCTGCAAAGTCATGTCCCTTTCAACTGCAGTTGAGCGATATGGGTTCCTAACCCAGTCAAGGCAATCAGTGGAAAGTGAAGGGAAATAACATAACAACTTCTGCTCAAGACTTTCCAGATGTTTACTTATTGTCTCACACAGTGCAGCACTGTTGACACTCTGCCATTTCAGGGGTGTGTGGGAACATTTCAAGGTTGGCACGTTGAACATGTTGTTTCCAGAGCAACACCTTTGAACGAAATGTGCATGTGTACTGATATCCCTAGATTCATTGATTTGCAATGCAACTTTATCACTGATGCGCAACCTTTCTAAAACAATCTTCTCAATGTCTGCAGACATCTGTAAATTGTACTGTTTGATGGAGGAACTTGGGCTATTTCTCGAACGGCGCCAGAGTCGAGCATGTGTTTTAAAGGCCGGCACACACTACAGGAGAATCACGCCGATTTCAGTCCTGATCTCCTCCTCCCAAGCATCGGAAGCACAAACCCGATTGTCAGATGTCTGCAAAAAAAAAAAAAAAAAAATCATCCCTGATTTTTCTGTGGTGTGGTGCGTGTTCAGAGTTTTTTGTCAGGCCCGATCCGCTCGGAAGGTCTCGGAAGGAGAGATCAGAGATGTTCAATATTTGCGACGAGAAATCCTGTTGTGTGTGGTCCCCGAGTGGAGCCAAGCGGCACAGTGTGTGACGTCATGAGTCGGTATGAAAACCAATCAGACTGAAAGCAACACTGTTGCTGCAGCCAAAACCAGAAAGTTCCCGACTTGTTAATGCACGACTTCAAGAATCAGTTTGTTTTGAGGCTGTTTCCTCAGTGTGAATACATTTTGTGTTGGAACATTAATTCATCACTGTGATGGCAGAGTAGATGTGCGCTCCATAAATTCATGTTTCTGCTGTTATATCACACGTGACCATTATTATTATCTTTATTATTCCAGGTTAACCTTCGTGGAGCCAAACAGACCTGGAAGAAGTCATGAACACGAACAAAAACATCCTTCAAAGTAAAAAATATCGCTCTGAACACTCAGTCTCCGCTCCACTGTGCTGAGTTCACTAAGTGGGCGGGACAATCCGTACACCAATCAAGTTATTCTCAAAACAAGCAGGTCTTTTCCAAGAGATCTGATTGGTCAGACGTTGTGTCATGTTCTGCTCCGGAGTTAAATATCAGAGTACCGGGATGTTTTATCACGGTAAAAAATTAATCTGCTTCGCAGTACAGAAATCTCAGTGTTAAACCTGAAGTTACCTTGATAAAAAAAAAAAGTCGGAATATCAGCCCGAGGTTGATTTGTGGCTACATGTTTGTTTACATCTACATGCCGTGTTTTACACCTAAGTCACGTTTGACTACATGAGATTTGGAATATTAAGCATGATAAGCATAGACCTATATATATAGTTTAATAGAAGTATATGGTGCAGAGCCTGATACTCTGCTGAAGAAACGGTTAGTGTGTGGTAAGATCCACAGTTCACACCACACACTACCAGATCAGAAGAGGAAGAGCTTCTGCTATCTGTCTTTTGTGATCCTCAAGTGTGTCTCTTGATCTGTGAAGATCTGAAAAATCCTGTTAAATTAAAGTTTGCACTAATTCACAGTCAGTCTTGTTTGATATAACATATTGAGTATTTCCTATTTGTCAGTGAACTTCTCAAAAAAGGGGGAATATTTTGTGTATTCAGTTGCTCGCCTAGAGCCTAGGGGTCACTGTAGTTCAGTAATGCCGTATTGACTGTGCTGTATGTGTGGAGAAGAACAGAAGAAGTTGGGGAGTAAACACGTGAAGTTTAAGCATGAGTCTGTCATTTCATTTCATCATTGCTGCTGCTGATTGCATGAGCCCACAACAACTTAGTGTGTGTAGACTTCAATCCAAAACAGTAATTTGTAGCAGTGTTGTAGTTTGTAGTATTGAAAGAACTGACACAGTTTGACATTGCTCCAAGTAATTCTCTAAATGCTAGGGCACAACACACGAGTGAACCTTTGTTTATCTGCCTAATAACATACAGAGGCTGTATATTGACAGAAAGCTCGCCATGCAGTGTCTCAATACAGTCCAGATGGTTGTGTGAAGATGAAGGTGGAGGCACAAACAAATAGCTCCAAACAGAAGCTTGTGAAAACACTCGTACTGCACCATAGAAAGCAAACCGACTGAAAGCCTTTTGTCAAATAGCTCACTGGCTGTGGAGAAGCTTGGACTCGTGACAGCGCTGTTGGTTTATACAGCAGAAACAACCAGGTGATCACTGCTCCAAACATTTTTGTTCACATCATTTACTCTGTGGGGGATTTGAAGAGGAGCTGGATCACGTTCAGCTTCCTGGGACAGAACATCAACAAAATGACTCTGTGCAATGATTTCTGTCTCTACTTGATGTTAAGCTATGACGAAAGTCACCTCATTTTTCATTACATCCAACACAGCCAATACTCCTCTCTGTGTGGAGTCTACATGTTCTCCTTGCACAGGCTTCTGACAACCTGTTTGATGTAAACTGCGGACTGTAAATGTCTGTCAATCTGATAACAGTTTATGAAGTATAATTAGTTTAGTTTAGTTTAAATATAAGTGTGTGTGTGTGTGTGTGTGTGTGTGTGTGTGTGTGTGTGTGTGTGTGTGTGTGTGTGTGCGCGCGCGCACACGCAGTGTCTCTCAGTGTGTCCTGTAGTGGACTGCTCACCTGTCCAGGTGAACCTGACTTCACACACAGTTAGCTGGGATCAGTTCCTGGACCTGAGCTGCATAAACTGGTGTAGAAGATGGATGAATGTACAGGCAGCCCTGAGGTGAACAAGTTAATCTTCAGTCCAGCTGTCAGAGCTGTTACAATGTGAAGACTCTGGATGCTCCATTGTTATCTTCCATCCATTCCCTAACTTCCCTAACATGTCACACATGTTTTAAAATCATCAGCCAGACACCTGAACTTTAAAGTGAAGCAGGATTTAATATGCAGCATGGTTGGGTAAGAGAATATTTAAATTAGAATGTTTTGGTTCCTCTGTCATTAAATTCTGTTTCAGTTTGTTGAACTTAGTTCTAGCAACCCATGGTATGTAGCAAATAAAACCCAATTAGACTTACACCACAGATAAGGTCAATACAATTGCATGTTACTGCAATTTAAGCTCTGGAACAATCTCAAAGGCCTTTTGAAGACAGAGTTGCTGTCACTTTAGACTGATTCAACATGAACATTCAAGAACAATGACCTCTGGAACTTGAAGTAGCTCACTCACTCAGCCCACTCAGATTGGAAGCTCTTGCTCTTTGGCATGTAGTCAGTTATTAACAAAATTGGATTGCATTGGGTTTTATTTTCAGCCAGTGCAGGGCTTCTGAGGGAAATTAAACTGTCACACAAGTCCAAGATACTTCTCAGTCCATCACTGGCGAGAGAATATCAAATTCTATCTCGGAGATAAGAAGCTGCTGGTTCTGTTCATCTCCAATCTCTGAATGAGCTGAAGAAAGGAAATATCTGCTCCTCACAGAACAAACTAATATCCTGTCCAAAGGTAGAGCAGAGCAAGCGACGAGATTCAGAATTACTTTGGTTCCTTTCACCAACAGATTGCATTTTCTTTAATGATTATCTTAATACGTTCTGTTCACTTGGCCCTCTTGATCCTGACTCATCACTGAGATGAGTTGGGATTAGGTTAGGGTCATTTACAATAAACAAATAGATGTTGGCTTTTTCAATAAGATCTTTACTACTGAAAACAGATTTCAGATAAATAAAAGCTTTAGAGTGAGTTGCAGTCTGTAAAAAAACAAAACAAAAAAATAAATAATCTCCCCAAAAGTCTTTACTTACTCTTAAAGGTATCATATCACACAACTTTCCAACACTTTCACATGGTCATGCATCCAAAAACTTTGTATTGAAAGTGTGTTGCCCCGAATCGAGCTTGTCCTTGATTTTCACCATTTGAACATTTGCTCATGGCAGTTGGAATCTGCTGGGTTTTCAGTGAGCTGAACTGGCTCCGCCCCACATGCCCATATTGGGAAGACGAGAAAGTGACTGCTGGTCATTTGTTTACATTGTATCGATCACTATGTCACTAAGGGAAAAAAAGTCACGAAGAAATGCTATTCAGTCATACCAATTTGAACCATAATCTGACCCAGTAGGAGCTCCTGAAGAAGTTCTAACTCTGCAGCTGCAGCAGGACATTTCAGAATGGTTCGTAAAACATATTGTTCCTGAATATGTTCATTAGTTTGGTTGTGTTGTTAATTGCTACCAAGTCGCTAATGCTAGCGCCTGCTAACTGTATGGTAACTGTTGTGGTTTTTCATATCATACTGAATTCATCAGACCCTCAGACTCTACAAAACCTCCATTTGATTTAATCTCCAGTCTCTATCAGCACAACTTTGCAGACATGAATATGAAAGCGTATTGCATTCACATGGGCAAATAAAAAATTGCTCTGTTTTTCTGAATTTATGAGAAACTGTTTCCTTAAAAAATAAATAAATGGACTCTGTTTTCCTGAATTTATGAGATATTGTTTTCTTAAAAAATAAAAAAAATGGATTCTGTTTTCCTGGATGGTGTATCTTATTTCTTTTCCTTACATGAATCCAGCACTGTATTTAGTTCCAGGTATCCTAAATTGTATCCTAAATCCAGACATCCTAAATCCTAAATTGAATATACGAGTAAATGATCAAACTATACAGCAAGTAAAGACGGTGAGGCTTCTTGAACTTTGGCCAGATTGTACATTGTCATGGTCTGATCATATCAACAAAGCTGTTGCCAAAATGGGTAGAGCTGTTACCATAACACGTAAATGCGCACCGTTTCTGTATTCACAGTTGCTCAGTCAAGTTGTTTGTTAATTGGTTTTATGTAATTTAGATTACTGTTCAATTGTATGTGCTGCTGCATTGAACTGTCTTCTGAGAAAACTTCAAGTTGCTCAAAACAAGGCTGCAAGTCTAGTTCTTGGTAGTTCTGCAAGAATTAGTGTTGTAGAAATACATGAAAGACTTGCTTGGCTGACTGTCAAGTGCAGACTATCAGCTAATATATTAATGTATTTTCACAAAATTATTAACACTCAGATTCCTAAATTTCTTTATGATAATATAATTTACTGCTTAAATACGCATTCACAGTACACTAGAAGGGCGAATAGTCAGCAGATCACTTTACCCCGACCTAAGTCTAACTCAATGAAGAGGACGGTATTCTACAGGGCAACTGTTCTTTGGAACAATCTTCCAGTCGTTGTGTGAGATATCAAGGGAAAAACTGGTTTAAAAAAGAGACTATGAACATACTTTGTTCTCAATACAATAATACAATCTTGATTGTTTGAGTGAGGTTTTGTCTTGTGATACAAGAAGGGTATGTTGCTTTTCTCCATTTTAATGTTTTTATTGTTTCTATGTTTTTATTTTAATAAGTGCTTTGTTTTTGTCTTCTTTTGTTCTTTTCTTATTTTGAGACTGTCAGTCACTGAAATGTGATGACTGTTTTGTGTGTACTGTCTGGACCCCAGGAAGACTAGCTGTCGTTTTGACGTCAGCTAATGGGGATCCTTTTTAAATAAATAAACAAATAAATAAATAAACTGCTGAAAACGACTCTTCAATCGTGCATGATTCAAACCTCACGGGGTCAACATTTCAGGTATTTAGTAGAATTTGCATGTTACATGTGAATAATGTGTCAGGAATAGTGATGGGTAAAGCAGTTCTTCAGACGTTACGAAGCCCTGCCTGTACCACAGAACATTCCGCAGCACATTAGCTTTTTCAGCAGTACGTTCTGACACTAAGTTCAGCTATGCAGTAAGTTTTTTCAAGGTGCAATCCATCAAGAGTCACAATAAGCTCACTGAACGAACTGCGTGCACCTCACCACTGTTTTCAACAGACTTAGTTTCCAGATATACATCCTTAAAATGTTCTGCTGTCCAGTAATGAGACTTACCAGTGCAGGACAGATGCATCAGCAGCACCTGTTTCAGCCACATATTTTTTAAGAAAAGAGTATCTCAGAAATTCAGAAAAACAGAGCAATTTTTATTTTTTCATGTGAATGCAATACGATTCCGTATATGAACAATACCTCACAAAAAAAACCATATAAATAAAAATCACCTCGCAAACTAACCAGCCTGCTGCTTCGAAAAGTAATATAGAGCGTTTTACTCACAGTTCCCACATTTGTAGCAGAGTCAGGGATAGTTGGTACAGATCCATGCTTTATTAAGCATTGTACTAGCCAACGTTATGAAAACACTCCTCCATGACGTACTGCAGCATGCATGCATACAAAACTTTGGGAAGTCTTGTTGGTATATTCCCAATAGAAATAAAATTAATCCCCTGGGTCCTCATAGGCTCAGTTGAAGGCAGTAAAAATAGACTCCTCTGCTCATTGATACATTTAATAACTGTGTATCGGGCGTGTTCAGCGCCTCGCTTCGGCATGTTTGTGCGTAGCAAGGCACAGAGCAGAGAGTGAAAGGGAGTGTCTACCTCAAATGGGATTGGCTAAAAACCCCGATGATGCTTCGTAGAGCTTGCTTTCCCGTGCTCGTTCGAGCACACACTTTAGAAAAAATTCAACAAACCCGAGAACACGACAACAGATTTTTTTTTCACTTCTGGGGCGTTATATCCAGGTATGGGGAGCATAATACCATTGGAAAACATTTAAAAAGTCAATTTTGCATATGTCTCATTTAAACAATGTTGACTAATAAACAATAGTTGACCAACATGTGGCTATTTGCCCTGTAGAACCCTCTAAGGCATAAGTGGTGGTTGTTGTTGCACACTTACACACACATACACTCACACACCACACACAGACACACACGCACACGCACACACATACCTCGTTGTGTTTTCTTTCTTCTTTTATTGGATTTACCGAAATAACATTTTCATCCGCAATTCGGCCTTGATTTTTTCCATAGTGTAGACTTTTTTCAGTCTCTGCCTCCACTGAGTGATGTTGGGGTGCTCCGGTTTCAACCAGGATGCTGTTATTGTTTTCTGTGCCATTAGCAGCAGAATTCTAAGTAAGGATGTCAAATCTTTGTGCATGTGTGTGTCAGGAGTGATACCTAAAATGCAGAGTGAAGGATTCAAGATCAAATTGGTGCACAGAATCTAATTTATTTATTTTTGTAATTTTGGACAGTCCCAGAAGATGTGTGTAAAGTCCTCTAATAGTCCACACCCCCTCCAGCATTGATCAGAGGTAGCGCTGTACTATGAGGTGATGAATGGGGTGTTAAAATATATCATTTTAACTAGGGTTGAGCCGGGTATTCGTCTGAAACGAGTATCCGGTACAGATAATGCATTTTTGACAAGTATAAGCATAATACAAGTACAACTCATCAATATCCATACTCGTGACACAAATTTATTTTATAGCAACGATAACTATGACGAGCTTGTGCATACCTTGAAAAAGGAACTAAATATAATTAAGAAAAAGTGGATGGACATAAATAAATTATCTTTAAACATACAAAAAACTAATTCAATTATATTCGGCAGTCTCAAAGGAATTCTGAACTGAAGGTAATTATTGACGGTACCCCAATTGAAAATGTTAATGAGACTACATTTTTGGGAGTAATAATCAATCATAAATTGTCATTGCAAACCCACTGACAGATAAAGAAAAATCTTCAAAAGCCTCTCAATTTTAAATATAGCAAAAATATAATTTGATGAAAATGCACTCCATACTTTAAACTGTACCTTGGTACTCCCATACTTCATGTATTGTGTTGAAGTGTGGGGAAATACTTACCAGAACACAATTATTCCATTAATCATATTATAGAAACGAGTGGTGCCGATCATTCACAAGGTTGGTTTTTTAGATCATACTCATAACTTGTTTATTCAGTCAAAACTGCTCAAATTTAACTGCTGATAGCTCGTTCCAATCAGAAAAGTTTTTGTGTGTCTGTATGTTGGGTAAAACTTGGCGTAAAAAAATGGGGAATAATTTCCCATTCAAAGAGGATGGGAACCTGAGTGACACACAGAAAAAATCCTCACTATTCAAATCCAGGCCAAGTCACCTTACTTTCAGCTACAGACTCCATTCAACTTCTAAAACGTTGCCGCTCTTTTCCTCTATTCAGACGTGAAATCATTGTTTTTCTGTCTTTGAACACTTTTAATCTCTCAGATTTCAAGTTTTCAGCCGTTTTTGGAGTTTAACATGGTTGTGTATGTGGAAGGTTAGAGTGAGGAGAAATTCATTACAGTGCAAGAGGGTGTCGAGTTTCCAAAAAAAAAAACGTCTCTCTCTCGAAGTCATGGCCACATTTCTTCCTTTTTGTCAGAACATTGTACATCAAAACGTAGCTACAAGCCTTGTGCTTCGAATAAGGGGCCACTTTTGTCTGGGTCTCAAACGGTTCTATAGAAAAAATAGCAGTAGTTTGCAGCAAGTGCACGATTTCGTCTCAAAGACTCCAATGCATTTTGGAGACATTTTCTCTTGCTCAAATCCAAAAGTTGAGACATACTGTATATGCAAGAACGTTGCTGGTCCAATTATAAATGCATTGGAATGACTTCCAGGACACTTGGAAGCTTTGAAGAAACAGTTGCGTGCGGAAATCCGTTACAGTTGTGTCCCACCAGTAGCCAGATCGTGGAAGTGACCAGGCAACAAGCAACCTCCACCCCGAGTTCAACCGTCAGAAAATTTATAAAGGGAAAGATTTTACTCAGTGCAAACAGAGTCAGTGCTAAGCAACCAAGCATATGCGAATGCTAACAGTACTATGTTCATTTGTAAGGATCAAATAATCTTCTATAATTACACGTCTTCTCAATTGTATTTTGGCATTCAGCGTGACAATGACAAAGATGAATAGCTACTATCCACAGATGTCATTTTCCCATGTTGAGCCAGGGAAAACACTTGCATGTGATAAACCCCTCCATTGATGTATGAACTTCAGTACAGCAGGTTATGTATGTGACATAAAGGTATTTTCCTGTGACACAATGATGTGGAACTCACTTGGCTCCTTGGCAATTCAAAAAGCAACTGGTTCTTAGGAGGTGCAAGATTTCAACCACTAACGGAGCACCAAACTAGCACCTAGTTCTTCTTGGTGGGAAATGGGTAACTGCGATGGCAGTCTCCTGGGGAGGATGGTTTCAGAGTTGAGAAGTTGCTAACCCCCTGGGGTGAGCTTTTGCAACCACATGAATGGAAGACTTGAAAACTGCAGTGTTTAATTCATACCAAATGAACAAAGGGAAAAGGCTTGTCTGTGGTCCAGTGAAATCCCAATTGTCCCTTGACCCCCATCAGCTCCCTGTGCCGTCCTAATGAGGCCTTTGATCCTAGAAATAGGATGAGTCACTGTGGGGGAAAAAAGGATTATCCCCAAGGGAATTTATAAAGTATGATAGTATTGCCTTCTTTAATGGAGGAAACAATTGCCATTTTCTTTAGAAAGGGTGTATCAGGCTTGTGGTACATTTCCTGTTATTAGAGATAGGTTGATGTGATCTATTATTGATGTACTAATCACGGGGAAAATGTCTTTTAATAATTTCGTCAGGATTGAATCTAACAAGCAGGTTGTTGCTTTAGATGAAGCGACGATTGAGGATCTCTTTAAGAGCTCTATGGAGTGGAAGCTGGATAACTAAAAATCAGGCTTCACTAACAAATCTGAAGCTATGGTTGATAGGTCTGCAACAGCTTTCGGCAGGGAATCTTAAATTTTCTCCCTAATAATTTTGTCGTTAAAGAAGTTTACAAAGTCATTACTGCTCAGAGTTAAAGGGATATCAGGCTATTCAGAATACTTCTGATTTAGGTGCCATTTCTTCTCCACTTTTCTTGACAATTTCTTTAAAGTTCGGAAGTTATCATTATACCATGGAACTATCCTCCTTTGAGTTGTTGCTTTTATCTTCACGGGGGCGATGGAATCAAGGGTAGAGTGAAGTAAGGCTACTGTTCCATCTACACCCAAGTCAACCTGAGTAGGGCTAATTGCACGACAGCTTTTTTCTACTGGATCAACGGGTGGGATTGAAGTCAATATTGATGGGAGTACCCTGTACTTGGCTACAGTGTTGTCTGATAACTATCTCTTATATTTTAATTTATTTCCAGGGGCTATAAAGCCAGTTAATGTAAATTAAAATTATATCAGGAAGTTATCTAATACAGAGGTTTGTGGGGAACAAAAACATTAATTTATCAATGTCAATACCATAAGTGAGGACGAGATCAATGGTGTGATTAAAATAAAGTGGGTTAATTCATTTTGTATGAATATCCAATTGTGTCCAGTAATGAACGAAATGCTATGTTAAGGCTGCCATTATCAACATCTACATGAATGTTAAAGTCACCCACTATAATGATTTTGTCTAAACTCAGTACTAATGTAGAGACAAAGTCTGAGAATTCAGACAGAAATTCAGAGTATGGTCCAGGAGGACAATACATGACAAAAAATAAAACTGGCTGCTGTGTTTTCTGGTCAGAGTGGATGAGATTCAGACTGAGGCTTTCAAAGGATTTCTGGTTAGTTTTAGTTCAGGAGCTAATAGGCAGACTAGAGTTGTAAATAGATGCTACTCCTCCTCCTTTTCCAGTATCTCGAGGGATGTGATAATTAACATGAGTGTTGGGAGTTTCTTCATTTAGGCTGAGATATTCATTTATTTTTAACCAGGTTTCAGTGAGCGTAAATAAATCAAATTTGTGATCTATAATTAAATCACTTACAAGTAAAAATTTGGATGAAAGTGAACAAATATTTAACAATCCACATTTAATTGTAGTTGGATTTTGCTTGCACTTACCTGTCCAGGCTGTTTTGATCGTTATCAAATTTTTACCATTAATTCCTCTCCTGTGGAATTTGTCTAGTCTTGGATAATATGATCATGGAACAGACAGTCTTCACATGATGTGTCAGATTTTTGTTGTTTGAATGTGGGGAATTATCTGTTACAGTTTGTTTAACTTCCTACACCGATTTTGAAAGATTTAAAGTGGATATTTTTTGTCTGTTTTGCTACATGAAGTAACTTCCACAATATTAATTCATGCTTTGTGTGTTATGTTTACGGAATAGAATGAATGACACAGTATATGCTCTTGCAGTAAAATATGGAATAAAACACAATTATTAACTGTAAAATCTTCAACTTGTTACTGATAGTAGGAAACTGATTTACTGTAATTTTTACAGGAACTTTCTGCCTGGACCTTATTATTTGGAGTTATTTCTGGGAGGTTTAACAGTCATTTCTAGAAATTTCCACATAATGAATTAGTGGTTTATACGTTTTATACATATATATGGTCAAGTAAAAAAACGTCATATGTCATGGCACAAACTTTATTATTTATGGTAATTTCATGTAAAATTTTAAGTTAATTGTCTTCTTTTTTTAAAGGGTTAAACCTAAAATATGGAATGAATTACATTCTTTAACAGTAAAATCATCAACGGTATCAATGCATTTCTTAACCCTGAATGAAGAAAAGTATGTACCATAATTTTATGGTCCTTTTTCGGCAAATACAGCTGCCGGAAATTTACTGTAAAAACTGTAATTTTTTGCAATTTTCATGCAGGTTCTCGATTCATCTAGTTTCTTGAAACATGCTTTGAAGAAACTGAGGACCTAGAATTTATTAGAACTTTTCTTTGTACTGGCATGTTTTATTCATTAGTATTTAGTGGGCTCCACACTCACTGACCTTCCAGACAGAAGCACCGACAGCTTGTCGATGGGGGTCTTCCCCTCCACAGCGAAGCAGTGGTCTTTCTCCAGGGTGGTCACTTTCCCCTCGCAGCACGACACAATCTTCCCAAAATGTGTGAGCGACACTCCAAGTCTCTTGAACATGAAGCAGTACAGTTCCTGGAAGTCCCGGTCAAAGGAGACGCTCCGCAGGCGGTAGGAGACGTGCAGCAGCTGGGCCATACACACCGTGAAGAGGGCGAAAGTCCAGAGGAAGGAGTCGGTGGAGCAGCGGTCGCTCCAGCTCCACAGGGCGGCGCAGAAGAAGCCCAGACTGAGGAAGGACAGCAGGTACAGGAGCCCATAGAAGCCACTGCCGCCCATGAATCCCAGCAGTAGCAACATGTGAGCCAGGTGGAACACC